>JAQZBX010015426.1:19413-37654 GCA_029593785.1 Cabassous unicinctus | reverse complement strand
TTTTTAGATGGGAGGTTTTTGATGACTAATTCAATCTCATTACTTGTGATTGGTCTGTTGAGTTCACTAAGTTTTTCTGTCATCAGTGTAGGCTGCTTGTGTGTTTCTAGGAATTTGTCCATTTCCTTATAGTATCCATCTTGTTGGCATACAATATTTGAAAGTATCTTCTTATGATAATCTTTATTTCTGTGGGGTCAGGGTCATATCCCCTTCTTCATTTCTGGTTTTAGGTATTTGCATCTTCTCTCTGTTTTCTTTTTTAGTCAAGGCAAGGGTTTTTCAATTTTATTACTCTTCTCAAAAAAACAGGTTTTGGTTTCATTTATTTTTTCTAGTGCTTTCTTATTTTCAATTTCATTTAGCTCTGCTCTAATCTTAGTTATTGCCTACTTTCTACTTCTTTTGGGGTCAGTTTGTTGTTCTTTTTCTAATTCCTGCAGGTGTGCAGTTAGGTCTTTGATTTTAGCTCTTTTTAAAAATATAGGCATTTATCGCTATGAATTTCCCTCTCAGTATAGTTTTGGATGCATCCCATAGGTTTTGATACATTGTGCTGTCATTTTCATTCTTTTCAATGTAGTTACTTATTTCTTTTGAAATTTCCTCCTTCACCCACTGCTTGTCTGCTTGTCTAAGAGTGTGTTGTTTAACTTGCATATCTTTGTGCCTAATTTGCATCTCTGCTCCTTACTCATTTCCAGTTTCATTCCATTGTGGTCAAAGAAATTATTTTGTATAATTTAATCCTTTCTGAATTAATTGAGTATTTTTGTGGCCTACCATGTGGTCTATCATGGAGAATGGTGAATGTGTACTTGAGAAGATTGTATATCCCACTCTATTGGGGTGTAATGTTCTGTATTTGTCTATTAGGTTCAAATCCTCTAATGTATTTTTCAAGATCTTAGTTCTTTTATTGATTCTCTGTCGAGATGTTCTGTCTAATGGTAATAATGTTGTATTAAAGTCCTCCAACATAATTGCAGAGGCATTTATTTCTCCACTTAGCTTTTACAAAGTTTGCCTCATGTATTTTGAGGTGACTTGGTTAAGTTTATAAATGTTTTGATTGTCTTTCTTCTTGATAGATTATGCCTTTTATTATTATATAGTAGCCCTCTTTGTTTTTTTTTAATATTGATTTTATTTTTTTATTTTGAAAAGATACTTAGATTACATAAATATTACACAAAAATTGTAGGGATTCCCATATGCCCCACCTCCCACTCCTCCCACAACCTCCCACATAAACATTAGTGTGGCATATCATCTGCAATAGATATACACATCTTGGGGCTTTGCCACTAAGCATGGACCATAGTTCACATTGCAGACCACACTCTATCACACATGGTTCTGCATGTTGTATAATGATATAAAATGTCCTATATCTGTCATTACAATGTCACTCAGGATAATTCTCAGGTGCTGAAAAAGCCCCTGTATTACAACTGCTTTTCCCTCTCCCTGCCCCTAAAGCATCTGGTGGCCACTGGCTCCACATTAATGTTGTAATTACTTCCACTGCATGAATCACAATATGTCTATAACAGAATACCAGTAAGTCCACTATAGTCCATAGCTCTTCCCCCAATCCTGAGGAGCCTGAGATGGAGATGTCCACTCTACCTCTAAGTGAGAGGGGGCTTATATCTCATTGATAAGATGGATGGGATTATCCTCCCTGCAGCTGCAGACTCTCTCCATTCCCTGGGATGGCTGTTGTCCATCATCTCCCACCAGGTGTCCAGGGTGAGTCCATGGAGCTTTAAGGTAGGAGTTGTAGATCCACTGAGATTCTGAGCACAGCTGGCACATGGAGAGCCCAAAGACTATGGTTTCTGGAAGTACACCTACAAACTCCAACAAAAAATATAGGTTTGAATAGAAGGGACAGATGTATCATGTGCAGAGAGGACATATTTGGGTCCAACTCTGTTACTCTCAAGAGCAAGGATTCCAAAGTAGGGCCCACTGATAAGGCACAAAACTCTGGGGCTATCCGCCCTGATATAGGACCTGGGTGTGTCCAGAGCCCTCAGGAGCCCCTTTATTTGGGGTGTATCCACATTGGAAGCCTACGAGGTCCTATTGAGATGTGCATAAGTGTTACCTCTGGGATGACCTCCTGACTCACTTTGAAGTCTCTTAGCCATATGTACTCATTTGTGTTTACCATTTCCCCCTTTTATTCGAGGTCTTTTTCCAGTTGTATTGCTCGTTGGCACTTGTTAGTAATCCCTCATTGCCAGGGAGGTTCATCCCAGGGAGTCATGTCCCACAGTGGGAGATAGGTAATACATTCATATGCTGAGTTTGGCTTAGAGAGAGGCCACATTTGAGCAGCAAGGAAGCTCTCAGGAGGCAACCCTTAGGCACCCCATAACAATAGGCTGTTTCAATTTCAAGAGCCAAGACTCATAAGGCTAGTCATTAGTAACAAGAGCTCATCAGTGGATCATCCTCCTTTGCACTACCCCTGCATTTGGGAGACTGTTGCTATTCCCTTGGAGAATATGGCAGAGCTGTCCAGGATGGGAATTCATTATTTTCTCATTTATTGAGTGGTTCTCCACCCACTGTGACCATGCCCCATGAGCATTTGAACAATTTTATATACCTTTTATGTATGTTTAGGCAAACTCCCTCCCATGCGACCCCCATCCCTGACACCCTCCACCAATGATCCTCTCCTACCCTAGTTGTAACCCTTCTGTGATCCAAAGCTTCTTTAATGATGAAGCCAATACAAAAGCCAAATAAAATTAATATGAAAATGAAATAATAATGATGTTTAAATGTAAGAGATAAAATACATGAGAACTAAAAAAAAAAAAAAAAACTAAAAATTAAATTAGATCAAAGGATTGGGTTATTCAAAAAATGAGAAAAATATTAAAAATTTTTTTTGACATATTGCCTTTTATCACTGCACTATCTGGTGTCCAGGCTGTGCTATGGCACCTTCCCCCTCTCACTCCCCATTTCTCATTATTTTTCATTTAATTTTCAAAGAAGTTTTAGGTCACAGCAAAGTCACACACTGAAAACAAGACACTCTCATATACCCAACCTCCTCCCCCTTTCCTCACCCTATATTAAAACATTTTTGTATGTGGATGGTAGCATTGTTATAACTGATATACAGATAGTGAAACATAGTTACTAAACATGGTCAAAGGTTTACACTATGGTGTTTGTCTTTTACTTAGTTGTGCATTTAAAGTCTATTTTGTCTGATATTTGTATAGCTATTCCTTCCTTTTTTGGCTATTGTTTGCATGTAAATTTGTTTTCCAACCATTCACTTTCAGCATCCCTTGGTCTAAGATGAGTTTCTTATAGGTAGCATATAGATGGGTCATATTTCTTTATCCATTCTGCCAATCTGTTTCTCTTGATTGGAAATTTAAACCATTAACAGTGGGAATCCTTGTCTTGTTCCACATCTTAGAGGGAAATCTTTCAGGTTTTCAACATTGAGTATGATAAGAGCTGTGGGTTTTCGACATGTGCCCTTTATCATGTTCAGGAACTTTCCATATATTCCAATCTTTCAAATAGTTTTTTTCAAGAAAGGATGCTGGATTTTGTCAAATTCTTTTTTTGCATCAATCCAGATAATCATTTGGCTGTCCTCTTAAGATTTGTTAATATGATGTATTACGTTAAATGGTTTTCTTGTTTTGAATCACCCTTGCATTCCTGGGATAAAACCCACTTGATCAAAGTGTATAATGCTTTTAAAGTACTGTTGAATTCAATTTGCAAGTATTTTCTTGAGGATTTTTCATCTATATCCATTAAGAAATTGGTCTCTAATTTTCTTTTCTCATAGTAACTTTATGTGGCTTTTTTTATTATGGTTATGTTGGCTTCATAGAATGAGTTATCTAGTGTTCCCTCCTCTTCAATTTTTTGGACGAGTTTGATCAGGATTGGTTAAATTCTTCTTGGCCTGTGAGGTCATCTGTTCTTGGTGCTTTCTTTGTTGGAAGGTTTTTTTATTGATTAATTCCACCTCTTTACTTCTAATTGATGTGTTGATGTCTTCTATTTCTCCTAGAGTCAGTGTAGGATGTTGGTATATTCCTAAGAAATTGTCCATTTCATCTGGGTTGTCTTGTTTGTTGGCATACAGTCATTTATAGTATTTTTTGATGAACTTTATTAATTTTGTGGGGTCAATAATAATATCCCCCTTCTCAATTCTGATTTTATTTATTTGCACCTTCTCTCCCTCTCTCTTTTGTTACTCTAGATAAGGGTTTGTCAACTTTATTGATTCTCTCAAAGAACCGACTTTTGGATTGGTTTTTCTCTCTATTGTTTTTTTGCCTCAATTTCATTTCTTTCTGCTATAATCATTTTTATTTCTTTCCTTCTGCTTGCTTTGCAGGTACTTTGCTGTTCTTTTCTAGTTCCTTCTGGTGTGAAGGTAGGTCTTCAATTTAGCTCTTTCTTTTTTTTTTTTAATGTAGGAATTTAGGGCTATAAACTTCCTTCCCAACATTGCCTTAACTGTATTCACAGGTTTTGATATGTTGTGTTTTCAATTTCATTCCTTTCACGATATTTACAGATTTTTCTTCTTTGTCCCATTGATTGTTTAAGAGTGTGTTGTTCAAAATTGATACACTTGTGGATTTTCCAGTTCTTTTCCTGCTATTGATTTCCAGCTTCATTTAATTATCATCAGGGAAAGTATTTTATAAAATTTCAACATTTTAAAATTTATTGAGACGTGTTTTGTGACCCAGCATGTAGTCTCTACCAGAAAATTGTGCATGAGCCCTTGAGAAGAATGTATTACCTTCTGTTTTGAGGTGCAATGTTCTGTATATGTCTCTTAGTTGTAGTTTATCATATTATTCAAGTTCTCTGTCTAGATATTCTATCTATTGATGGAAGTGATATATTGAATTTTCCAAATCTTATTGTAGAGATTTCTATTTCTCCCTTCTATTTTGCCAGTGTTTTCCTCATGAATTTTGGGGCACCATGTTTATTTGCAGAAATATTTATGATTGTTATTTCTTCTTGGTGGATTGTCCCTTTAATTAATATATACTGCCCTTTGTTGTCTCATAACAAAACCTATGGGATGCACCTTTTGACTTAAAGTCTGTTTTGTTATATATTAATATAGCTACCTCACTCTTTCTGGTAACCATTTCTGTGGAATATCTTTTTCCAACCTTACACTTTCAATGTATGTGTATCCTTTCTTATATTGTATCTTGTAGACTGAATATAGGTGGATCATATTTTTTTCATCCATTCTGCAACTCTGTGTTTTTTTATTTTGGGAATTTAATCTATTGATATTCAATATTATTACTTTACAGGAAATACTTGCTTTAAAACATTTTATACTTTGGCTTTTTTCCCTCATATTTATTTTCTCTCTCTTTTTTTTTTTTTACCCTTTTTGTTATCCTTACTGATAATCTTCATTTTACCATCTCTTCTAAGCCTCTATCTCTTGGTTTCCTTTTCAACCTGTAGCACCCCTTTTAGTACTTCTTGTAGGGCAGGTCTTCTGTTAAAGAACTCTCATAGTTTCTGTTTATCTGTAAATACTTTAAACTCTTCCACAATTTCGAAGGACTGTTTTGCTAGACAAAGAATTCTTGGCTGGCATTTTTATCTTTCAGTATCTTAAATATATCATACCACTGCCTTCTCACCTCTATGGTTTCTGATGAGAAATCTGCACTTCATCTTGTTAAGCATCCACTTTTTGTGATGAATCATATATTTCTTGTTTCTTTCAGAGTTCTCTCTTTGTCTTTGGCATTGACCTTCTGATTAATATGCATCTTGGAGTAGGTCTATTATATTTTTAAATAAATTTATTGATACATATTAATAAAGCATAAAATCCATCCCAAGTGTATAATCAATGGCATTTTGGTATAACCACATAGTTTTGCATTCCTCATTTCAATCATTATTAGAACATTTTCATTATTCTAATAATAATAATAATAAAAACAAAAAAACAGACAAAAAAGCTCTACCCCTTAATAATCTCCCCTCAATCTCTCCATGCTTCCCCTGCCATACATAGCAGCTCTTTTGTTTCTGTCTTTCTAATTTATTTGTATTTATATCTTTTATAGATGGAGTTTAACAATATTTAGTCATTTTTCTCTAGTTTCTTTCACTTTGTATATTTCCTTTCATTTACCCTTAATGGAATATTATTGACATATTACCATACACTACTGTCCATACTTTGCTTTGGTTGTATTTTTGACTGTTATTAACATTTTATACCATTAATGTAAGTTTTGCAGTTTCAAAGAGAAACAGTATTATATATTCAATAATTCCTATATTCATATTTCACATGAGGTTTCACTATGCTATATAGTTCCAAGTTACATTTTTCTACTTTCCTTCTAGTAATATACATGACCTTAGACTTTCCCTTTCAATCACTGTTATACCCATATATTAGCAATGCTACTTACAAAGACTTTTCTGTGCTTTCATCATTTCTATTCATTTTCAAAGATTTGCTAGCAACATTTTTACCAATTTCGCACAGACTAACCCGCAGCTTTCCATTCTCAAACTTCATTCTATTTTCTGGAGCCCTTATTCTAGTTATTAAGTCCATGAGTTTGCACAATATATTTAGTTCATAATAGTGCAATCATACAATATTCATCCTTTTATTTCCAGCTTGATTCACTCAACATAATATCCTCCAGGCTCATCCATGTTGCCATATGCTTCATGACTTCATTTCTTCTTCACCTTAATAATATTCCCTCATATGTATATACCACAATTTCCTAACCTATTAGTCAGCTGATGGGTGCTTGGGTTGTTTCCATCTTATGGCAATTGTGAATAAGGCCATTATGAACATTGGTGTACAGAAGTCTGTCCATGTCACTGCTTTCAGTTATTCTGTTTTATACCAAGTAGTGGCACTGTCAGGTCACATGGCAAATCTATATTCAACTTCCTTAAGAACTGCCAAACCGTCCTCTATAGTGGCTGCACCAATCTATATTCCTACCAACAGTGAATAAGTGTTCTTATCTCTTCACATCCTTTCCAAGATTTGTAGTTTTTTGTCTTTTTAATACTGGCCATTCTAATAGGTGTGAAATGGTAACTCATTGTAGCTTTGATTTGCATTTTCCTGATTCCTAGTAGTCTTGAACATTTTTTCATGTCTGTTATCACTATTTTTCTCTCTTCTTTGGACAAATACCTATTGAAGCATTTTGCCCATTTTTTTTTTATTGTGGGGAAAAATCAAATTTTTCACAATACATACCAATATTTGTAAAATGATATGTAAATACATATGCATATATGTGCATTTGCTTACATAAATGTTATTTGTTATATATATATTTAAAGGTGCTTAGATTACCTAAATATTACTCAGAAATTACAGGGATTCCCATGTTCCCCACCTCCCACACCTCCAACAACATCCCACACCACCATCCCTCATCCATGTGGCACAACACCCGCAATGGATATACACATCCTGGGGCGTTGCCACTGAGCATAGACCACAGTTCACATCATAGACCACAGTCTCTCCCACACAGTTCTGCATGGTAGATGCTGATGGAAAATGGCCTACATCCGTCACCGCAATGCCACTCAGGACAACCCCCATGTCCCAAAAAAGCCCCTGTATTTCAACTGCCCCTCCTCTCAGTGCCCCAAAAATGTCCAGTGGCCACCGGCTCCACCTCACTGTTACGATTTGTTCCATTGCTTGAATCACAGTATTTCTACAACAGAACACCACCAAGTCCAAACTCTAGTCCACAGCTCCTCCCCCAATCGTGAAGGGACTGGGATGGTGATGTCCACTCCACCTCCCAGTGAGAGAGGGCTTATATCCCATGGATATGGTGGATGGAATTATCCTGCCTGCAGCTGCAGGCCCTCTCCATTCCCTGGGATGGCCTTTGCCCATCATCATCTCCTTGCCAGGTTACTTGGATGAGTCCATTGAGCTGTAGGGTATAAGTTGCAGCTCCACCAAGATTCCAGGCAC
The DNA here is from genome assembly GCA_029593785.1 of Cabassous unicinctus. NCBI lineage: Eukaryota > Metazoa > Chordata > Mammalia > Cingulata > Chlamyphoridae > Cabassous > Cabassous unicinctus. The sequence continues at coordinate 29,610 of JAQZBX010015426.1, read as the reverse complement.
AGCTGGCACATTTTTAAAAGCACTGTAACATCTCCTTATATATATCATGGATATTAAAACCTTATCAAATATGTGATTTCCAAATATTGTCTTTCATTGAATTAATTGCCTTTTCAAACTTTTGACATAGTCCTTGGAGGTACAAAAGTGTTTTGTTGTTGTTGTTGTTGTTGAGGTCCCATTTATTTGTTTTTTTTCTTTTGTTGCTCATGCTTTTGATATAAACTCCATGAAACCACCACCTGCCACAAGAACTTGTAGGTACTTCCCTACATTTTCTTCATTGTGGCTTTTATATTTCTCTTCGATCATTTTGAATTGATTCTTGTATGGAAACTATGATAAGGGTCCACTTTCATTCTTTTGGTTATGGATATCCAGTTCTCCCACCACCATTTGTTGAAGAGACTGCTTTGTCCCAGGAACATGGCCTTGGTATTTTTGTCAAAAACCAGTTGGCCATAGCAGTCAGGGTCTTTTTCTGGACTCTCAATTCTCTTCCACTCAATGATCAATGTGTCTTTCTGCATGCCAATACCCTGCCATTTTGACCACTGTAGCTTTGTAATATGTTTTGACATCAGGCAGTGACACCTTGACATCCACTTGTCCTTAGTTTCCTGTTGGGTCCATTGCACCTACAGTCACCCTGATTGGCATACCTGACTCACAGTGAGGGCTGGAAGAATGAGCAGTGAGTGGCTTTTCATTTGTTAATTGCTCTCATTCTTCTCAGTAAAACTGAAGGAAACTTTTTAACAGAGCACCCAGGTAGATATTGACCATGAAGAGTGGTAATTATAAGGAGATCATGGGCATAAACAAATGAACAGTTGGAGGGCCATTAATGATTTGACCAAAGGTTGATTTCAAGACAACAGCCAAACAATCACTGAACAATGAAGATACAAATTTTAGAATATATATTGATTTCAACAATGACCGGTGTTTTGCTTAAGTGTAGCACACCTTTGATTTAGGAGCAATTTTAATTTTTTATTACCTGAATTTAATTTTATGATTTCATATCTTCTTCATTTCCTGGAGGAAAAGAGTCTCTACATGGAGGAGGGAGACTATTTTATCTGAGCATTCCCAGAACAGTGACCCTAGTTCAGAGAATCAACCTCAAATATTCACTTGGATGAAAGTTTTATTTTACATTTCCAGTCAAATCTAGGAGAAAAAACAAAAATAAAACAAACAGCAAAATCCTGTAAACTATGAACACATGAATGTGATTAAATCCTAAAATAATTTGTACTGTATTTGAACTTTGCATACATCATGGTATCACTTAGGAAATGTCAGATAAAAGGATCCTGGGGATTAGAAGTGGTTCAGAAAGAAGAAGAACCCTTAAACTTTGAGATGATACTTCTCCCCATCTCCTCGGGTGAGGGACAGGGCCTATGTAGGTTTCACTAGGCCAGGTCCCAACTCCTCCAGTTGTATCAGGGACAGGACACCTGAGGACAAGAACCATAGTGAGCCATGGTCTCATATGCATCATCCCAATTATCTTCTTGTCTGAACCCTAAGACACTCAAAATGAAGAGCTACCATTAAAAAGAGGAAGAACCACAAGGACTTCATGTTTTTGTGGATGATGCCATGCCTTCCAGAATTTCTATTCCAGAAAGAGGAGAATCTTGAATATGAGTTAATATAATATATGGTTTTGTACGGTAACAAGGTTATGATTTGCATGATAGAGTAACCTTTGTATGAAAACATGAACAGGGGAGAAAGGGAGTTCCTATTGCTGGGTCTCCCAACAGAGGAGAATGCTGGTTGTGTTCTTGGAAAACAGAACCCTCACCCTCAGGCCACCCTCTCCATCTTAGTATCCCCATTTCCAGGCTGGAAAATAAGCAGAAGGAGCTGGTCAGGGAGACAAATGCAAGCATTCAAAAGGATGACTGTGGGAATAGGGTTAATGCACATCTACTTTTAAGGATCACATGTATGTGATTATCATCCATGAAAATATCCAGTCTCATAGTTTGCATGTATTTAATTATTTTTAATTTATCTGTGGAGGAATGGGTATTTGGGATGACTCTGTCAATTTTGCTGATGTAACTCTCCAGTATTAATTTTTGTGATAGTTTATAATATGTTACCAGTGCTGTTTGATATTATCAGCACAGTTTTGCATGGTAAAGAATAGAAAACATATATAACAAAATAATGAGTCAGATAAAGCAGTGTAAGTTAAAAGATCAGTGCTCTAATTTAATTGTACATTTATTTATCTTCTAGAAGCTTTTAGTCATGATATGGAGATACAAGGTCACAGCTCACAAAGGCTAGGACAGTGTCCAATGGAGCTAACATTACAGACAAGTGTCCTATAAAGAGTTCCTCCCACAGTCCCCAATAATGGAGGTGTCTTCTGTACCAACATAATAAGTCAATTCTACATCCACATTCACATTTAATTCAACAAAGCTTTCCACTTCTCTGCTAATGGCCATTTGAATTTCCCACATCAGTCCACAGAGGACAGAGGAGAGGGTCCCAGTTAGTGGTGATTGTGGAAGTCCCTCATTCTTTTCTAGGTGACTACAGGAGCCAAAGCCTTAGTCAAAACCTGAGCTCCATGTAAAGTGTCACATACCTGGGAGTTAAATCAAAGAAGCACAAGTAATGTAAGAGAGAAGAAATAACACAGAGATATGGGAACAAAGAGTAGGGGAAATAAAATACATGAACAAAAAACAGGCTATTGAATCAATGTTGAGTCTGATGTGCACACTTTTGCATGAGGAGGAGAACCAGATGGGAAATTCATTAGCATATATAGGTTAATGACCTTGCACAAACTTCCTCTTGGCTCAAGTGTGATTGACAAAGTGTGTCTCAGAGACATCTCTGTCCTGGGTCTGATTGGAAAGGAAAGGATTTCCTGAGTTCCCCAAAATTTAATCCTAGTGACAAGTGGCAGAGTCATTTCTGTCTCCATAAGGGACATCCTGCTTTGTGTGCATGCAAGAATGTTTCCTACTTTTACAATGAAACTTTTCTCATGCAGAAACCTCAGTGGGTGGCACAGATCATAAATCTAAAGACATCTTAGGGGCAAATGCTAGAAGGTGAGGAAAGCCCAGACAAGAAAGGAAACCAACCCCTAACCTACCATCTGCACCTGTGCCTGGCTCCCTATGCTAAGGGCTACTTATAATCCGTTGAAGCCCAGATCACTCCCTCCACTCTGTAGGGGAAGTTTGTGTCTGGCTCACTCTGCCTTCCCCTTTCTGTGTCTCTGCTATAGCAATATATAACCAGGTCCTCAGTTATCATGCTGCTCATTTCAGGTACAGTCTGTTCTCTGGACATGGTGAATTGGCCCTTCATGGGGTCTGTGCAGTATGTAGCATGACCACTACCACTACTCACTTCCTTCTAGACACTTCATTGGACCCTTTAGTAGCCCATCAGCTAGTAATGAATCCAGCAGCTCCATAGGAGAGCCTTAGAGACACTTCACACTGTTCCAAACCTCCCCCAACTCTCCCAGCTGTACCTCATACTGGAGGTTTATAAGCACCAAGACATGTGGTTAGGAATACTGGAACACCTGGGTATCCCATGGCTGGGTTCCTCTCCCAGAACTGTAGGGCCAGGGTTACAGTAGATTTCAGCAACAGAGGGACAGCCTCAGTTTGCATATTCTCCTACTTTATAGCAAGCTCTGAGGTTGGAGGACTTGGGAAATGATAGTGCCCAGAAAAAAAAATGAGTGTCCTTGGGGAGTTGTCTGTTAATGATACCATTGAAACAATACGATTCCTTATTATGTGTTTGCACTGGAGTAAATATTTAGCAACCATTATTTTACTTAATTTATTCATATGTATAGAAACAATGTGAAGAAGATAGATGTAAAATTTTATGGATTTCAAATGGAAGTATAAAGACATTAGACAACATCCCTAAAAGTATATATTTGTTAAGAGTGAGCTGTAAATGTGCACTCTCCTTCTCAACAAATGACCTGAATGCTCCCTCGAAGCAGTTTCATATCAGAAGGAGAAATGCCTCATGAGAATTGCAGCACCCATCTTTATATAGTGAGAATATTTTGTGACTGATGCATTTTGTTTACCTAAATAATGCAGAAGGAACCCAGGTTCATGGAGATGTAGTTAAAGGAGTCTCTGGCATTTCACAGGTCATAATCTGTTTCTCCATCTCTCCATGCTATTAATATGTCCATTTGTTTATTTGTTTCAGTATTATTGAATAATAATTGACATATGAAATTTTCACATATTTAAGTGTAAAATTTAATACACACACACACAGACACACACACACACAGAGAGAGACACCTGTATCTATCACCACAATGCAGATAGTGAACTGTCTATAGTTTTCTCTGATACCTTTAAAATTTTCAACATTCTCAAAATTCTCAACTCATTACAGCATCAACACAAATCCCAAATTCCACCTAACTATCACCTACACAAAAGTTACTAATCTTAACATCTATATCATCTTAATCATGTATGGGTGACACTCTGGGTATGAAATATCCTTCCACATGCAGACTTAAAAGACTAGAAATCATGTTATCAGATCACTAAATATAATGGTTGCCCAAAGACCACTTTAGATTAGAGAAGTCATCAATTGATACACTGCTTTGATTATGCAAAATTAATATCTGACTTCATGATAGCAAGCCATTTATAGGGAAACACCTGTGCTCCCCTTCTCTCTCCTATCCTTGGAGCACATTTTTCTTCAAGTGATCATAGGAACACCACTTTATTCATCCTAACATCATGCTCCAAACAAGCAGAGATGATGTTGGGGCAGCACATATTGTATAGAGTGAGAGAACCCATAGACTACTGATCTGGGTCAACATCCAAGCTAAGCCCTTGGTTGCTGCATGATCTTTGATAGTTCTCTGGACCCTTTCCAGATGCCTTAACACTGTAATGACCATATAAATACCCACCCCCTCACTATAATCTGAACACAGTTGGATGATGACCCTCTCAGTGGGATTTTTAAACGGTTTCATTCAGTGAGGGTAAATCATATATGCTGATAGAAAATAACTGAGGACAGTTATTTTTAATCATGTTCTACTTCCAGTGCAGATCTGAGAAGCTTCTCCCTTTTTCTGGATCTTCCTGGGGTTTGGCATTTAGAGGAGGATATAAGGTACTTCCACTTTCCCAGAATCTCTTCCACCCTCAAGTACCTTCATGTTCACCTGGAATATTGTTTTTAAATAAAAATCCTTGTGGGCATTGGGACTCTTATCATAAACTAAATCAATTAATACAATTAATACAAATGCCTGTGAAAACCATAGGGGAGGGGGAAGAAATTAAAAGGCATTTTTATAGTATTCATGTTTATACACAGTTGTGCGACTGTTAATTATTATACAGAGTATCTGAAACTTACATCCTCGGAGTATGAAATTTAGGAGCTGTTTTAGTCTGCTAAGCTGCTGAAAGCATATACCAGGAATTGGTGGGCTTTTATATGGGGGTTTATTAGCTTATAAGCTCACATCTTTGAGGCTGAAAAAAATGTCCAAATCAGGTATCATCAGGTGATGCTACCTCCCTGAGATTGGCTACAAGCAATCATCAATTCCTCTGTTAAATGGCAAGCCACATGGGAGCATCTACTGGTCTCTTCCTTTCATTGCTATTAGATTCTTTGTTCCATGACTTTCTGTTTTCTCTCTCCTAATTAATTACTATTATAAAGGACTCCCAATAAGAGGATTAAGACCCACCATTGGCAACACTTTAACCAAAGCAAACTAATCAAAAGGCCCTTAACTGTAGTGACCTAATCAAAAGGCCTTACTTACAGTAGGTTTACACATACAGGAATGGGTTAGCTTTAATACCATCATTTTTGGGTTACATATAGCTTCAAATCATCAGAGTATGACACAAAGATCATATTTGAAACTCAATGAGAAGGGCACTAAATCTAACAAACATATTGAAAATTCTATTGATGATTCCTCACAGGCCATATTAGTAAGTCTCATGACTATTACATTTTGATATTCATGCCACCTCTAAGTCCACAAATACAATTTATAGGACCTGCAATGCCTCCTTGGAAACTTTCTACTTGATGAACATCCTGGGATTCCCAGAGCTCACTCAATGTAAAGATATCTTCAGTCCAGGAAAGGAGAAGTTTGGACATTGACCATAGCCTCCTATCCTCCTGTTTATTGCTACCTCATGCAACACTGGTCTAGGTGTCATCCTGTTGCTCTGGGCTTTTACAGTTTGGGGTCCAGCTCAACATCACTGTAGCCCTCAGGCAACTTCATAGATGCAGCTTTCACTCAGAGTCTACCTCTGAGTAGCAAGGCAAGTTAGCTTGAGCCATGCCTGAGTCACCGGTTAGATTGTCAGTGCAAAAACAAGGTTTCAATGCCATCATGTCCCACATTTATTCCTCTCATATTTCCCTGCAAAATGCAGCCCCTCCTATATAGAGGTGATAGCTCAGGAAGAAATCCCAGTGTTCCTGATGATAGAAGAGTCTCTGAACTCCCTATGAAGTATCTGTGTCCAGTGAGAATTGGGTGGCTTTTCCCAGTCTATCATACTAGATGTCCCCAACAGGATTGTACTGCTGTGTGTTTGGATCTTCTACAGGATAAATAAATGCAGGGGGCCCTTCCATGGTGGAGTGAACAAAATTAGGCACCTCAGCAACACATCTAAGGCCATGGCAGCCTGCCTCCACTTTTTGCTGTTTTCCCCATGAGATAATGGGATTCTACACATGGTAGGGAGTGTTAAGGTAAGGGCAGAGACTCAAGACACAAATCAAAACTAGCAATTTATTTGATAATTTATATACAGATGATCCAATACCAATAAACAGTTAAATGATCACAGTTATTGATTGTTCACAATATAATGCAATAAACCAATTAGATAGTACAGAGGGAGAGAGGGAGAGAGTATATGTACAATCACTCACCAAACTGGGGGAAAACTCAACATCTGACCTTTTATGAGGATGGCAAGTCCCATTCAACAGCCAGCCAGAGTCCCCAATCAGAATCATGGTACCAGCCAGAGCATCCCCTCTTTGGTGAGACTTTGATTGGCAATCTAGGAGCTGCCCCTTTTAAGCATTTCTGAAACTTCTGATCTCCTGCCAATTTTGCAACTCGTGAGTGATTAAGGCATTCCAAGACAACAGTGCCTTTCCATGGGGAAGTGGCCAGCTCCCCTGAGGAGAGACATGAAGTCTGTAAAACAACCTGTTCTGAATGGTATCGCTATACATGGAATGCTAAGCAGGGACATATAATTAATGTACAGCTAAGATAAGGAAACAGCAAAGACAGAGTTATGTGCTTGGGGTAAAGGTCCCCAAGGATTTCTCCTTACACAAACTAAGATAATGTTACATTCCTGAGACAGGAGAGATCTCCAAGCATGTTCACATCTAACTCTTTTATGTGCCTACTCCTGTTTGCCCAAGGTAATCACATTATACTTTAACTTCTTGTTCACAATCCTTCCCCCAATGTTTTTAGCAACACATAATTATATATATTTGGTCCCAAGGATTGGGAACAAACAAAAAGAAAAAGATAAAAAGATGGAAAAAGTTTCTATAGAGAAGTTTTCAGAATGTCATGAATAGCAGGATTAAGAAACATAGTATCCATCCTGAAAAATATTCACTAAATTTTCCCCAATACATTCAGTCCCAGGATTGTTCAAACTTAAAACAAGAGATTTACATATACATTCAACAACATATATTTTTTGTGACTTACAAGTCATCAAATCCCCTAAGTACACAATGTGTTGCATTATGAGAGCTCTGATTAGCATTTAAGCATTTTATACATAATCCATAATTACAGTAGATTATACAACAACAAACAATAATAAGACTTTCAACTAGCAGATATCCAATGAATAAACTCTTCCAAGGCCAAACAGTTGAGCAAACCAATCAGATAAAGGGTCAGTAGCTAAATTATGTATGTGTTGGAGAGCTGGAGTGACATTATAACAGTTTTGGTTGACTCTTATTCCCCAAGAGCTTAAGATTCCTAACCAGCAAGGCTATATAGGCCAGTACATGATGAAAACGATCTCAGTTTTTCACATTTTATATAGTTTGTGGCATAGGCAACAACAATTTATTATTACTTTCGTATTTGGGCTGTGGGGCAGCTGGCACTTAAACTCATAATTTCAATGCCTGAATTGGTCCTGCTGTTAACATCTTAACTGGAGCTGTGGCTACAGCCACAGCACTGAATTTAAACTTAGTACATTATTTTAAGGATTTCTTATTGCCCTTTATCTTTTTCATTAAAAGGCCATTCATTTCATCAGCTTTTAAAATAAAAGGTCCAAACAATATCTGGTTCATAGTTTAAGAGTTTCTCCATCACTGTCAATTTTAGCTGGCATCCTCTATATGGCACTTACATTTTTTAGGCAGCAAATAGTAGCTGGCAGGTTACAAGAGTCCTGATGCAATGTCTGCAGCAGTGAAAGCATACCTTGCCTCTTCCAAGAGCAGGAGGGGACCTATGTCACAGGGACTGGAGTGAGCATGAAGGACACTCATGGGTGATGTCTATGAGCTATTGGTGAGTAACAGGCAGCTGGAAGTGCTGGGCTATGTAGCACAAGTTCTGGTGTATATGATGTTTGCTTTTCTGGTGGAGCCACTTTGTTGCTTCTTAAGTCTCAATGGTATGGCTCTGGATCTTAGTGAGGGTATCTTCCTCAACAGTCCTGAGAGAGGTGTTACAAGAGTGAGCAGGAACATGACAGTTACTTGCCACTGCTGACAGGCATCCCACATGTCCTTCCACAGATTTCTCCCCCACAGAGGGCAGGCCATGTTAGTCCATTGTTCCTGTCTCATTTTTAGTATTTTCTATCCACCCTTGTATAAGGATGGCAATCTTCAGAGTGACTGGACACTATTAGGTTAAGCCCTTCATTTACAACAGGGCTTCGTATGCTGCACATAGTTACTTTTTAAGGGGCTATATTGTACTTTGGCCCCTTTCCACAACTGTGACCAAAACTCAAGGGGTATTCATTTAGAATGTTTCCTTTGCCAAAAAACCCACCCAAAGCCAATTTTGGTGCTGGCCACATCCAATTAACAGGGTAAGTCAGTGTTCAACGCCCTTATTGCTTAAGCTTGTGCCATTGTCCTCTTTGCCTCTTTAAAAGCAGCCTGCTGGAGATCCTCCTACTCCCATGCATGACCTTTCTTATTACAACATATAATTAATTTACTATCTGAGCTAAATGAGGTATGAAGGGTCCTCAGAAGGGTCACCAAAAACCCCAGAAAGGCCATTAAAACATTTTACTTTAATGGCACTTAAGAGTTTGACAGCACAGTAGGGACCTTGCAACTTGTCCCAATTGTTTGCCCATGCTCCACAAGATAATCGTATCTTAAGATAAGATACGATTGTCTCTAATGCTTCTTTTAATTCTGAAAAAAGTATTATTGGTTAACATAATATCATCAACATAATGAAACAGGGTTACAGCCACAGTTTTCTTCCATGCAGCCAGATTCTATGCCCCCAGGCCAGGAAAGATGATTGGGGTATGCACACAACTTTGGGGAAGCACTGTAAAATCCACTATTGGCTTTTTCACATGAAAGTGAATGTGGGCTAGCTTGACCTGCTTAAGGAGATACTAAAGGAAGCCTTAGCAAGTTCTAAAACAAAGTGATAGTGATATAACTGAGTACTAATTTCTTGCAACAAGCTAGCAATATTTGGGACTGCTGCATACAGTAGTGGTATTACTTTATTTTATGATGAGAGGTTATTTCTGTGACACATACTATTTTTTAGAGAATTAAAATCACAATTAACAACTTTATGCTTTTATCTAATATTATGCCAAAACACTGTTAAATTTTCAGTAATTTTAATCACTATTTGTTTTTTATTTATTTATTTATTTATTTATTTATTTATTTTATTTGTAAAATGATATATAAATACATATGCATATATGTGCATTTGTTTACATAAATGTTATTATATATATATATACATTTTATAAAGGTGCCTAGATTACCCAAATATTACTCAGAAACTACAGGGATTCCCATGCTCCCCACCACCCACACCCCCAAAAACACCCCACACATCCATTCCCCATCCGTGTG
>JAQZBX010015426.1:0-19313 GCA_029593785.1 Cabassous unicinctus | reverse complement strand
CATATGAACCTTTACTCATACAACTTTAATTAACAGAGGGCTAAAGAATCCCTTTATTTTTTATAACTCTTTTAAACAATTTCCATTCAACTCATAACATATTAAATGAACTCAACTATTTTACTATTTCATTTTTTTCAAGATGAAAGTGTAATAATTTGAAATAAAAAGTTACTTTTCAGGATTTCACTTTGAGAGAACAGGTTTGAACATTATGTTCTTTTAAAAGTGATAAGACTTATTTTTCTTAGCTTAAGAAACTGTCACTTTAACAGAAAAAGAACAAAATTTTAATTTTATGTTATTATACTATTTAATATGAAAGCCTTTAAATCTTTATAGATAGACCCATCAAATCTTACTTAACTTTAACCATAAAAATTCCTTTTCTATGAACCTTCTGCACTTTCTGTATTCATTCAGGTTTTGTCCCACATTTTATTCTTTCTTAATAACTAGTCATTTTATCTTAGGACAAAATTATCTTCTGTTTCCTTAATAATAAACACACATTCCATACACCCTACATACATAAGTTACTAAAATGATTTTGGAAAAGGTCTCAAAGCAAACCTCTTACAACCTACAATTACTATGATTACATTAATTAGCAGGTATTTTATTTTAACAGTACGGGAAAAACTACTTTCTCCATTATTTTATGAAAATCTAAGATTCCCAGTGGAATCAAGATTATTTTCTCTCTACCACCACTTTAATATGCAAATTGAGGTGGTGTCTGACAGGTTTTTCTGTTATGAATTTACTTTTTAATATTATTGTCAATTCAGTTTCTGTTTAATAATGATTTCCTGGAAATAGTCATTTAAATATTTCAGTTTCAACAATGTTTCTACAAACTTATACCTATTCATAATCACATAGACTGTAGTTACTTCATCTTAAGACAAATTTCATCTTCACAGAACACATTCCCTTACTTAATGCTACCTTCTGCAATACTTTCTACAACTTGCCATATGCATTCAAATTTTGGCCTACATACTTCCATTCTGCTTTTATGAAAAACCAGCCATCTTATCTTAAGACAAAACACATTCTTTAAATAAACATCAAATTTTGGTCAACACCTCCAAAAACATTTTACTTTTTTAAAAATCCACTTACGTTTCATATTCCTTTCCATTCTGTGAAGAAAAATAAACTATTCACTTCAATTTAGGCAAACAAATTTTTTTTGGCCATTTGAATAGAGTTCTTTTAAGAATTTTTATTTATCAGTTTAATATTACCATCCACAGCTATCAAAATATGAACTGATACTGAACAAACAGGGAAACACAAAAAGAGTTGAGACACACCAACAGAAATATAAAGCTCATAATTTGTCTCATAATTCTTACTTCTTTGATATGGCTGTCTACAAGCCCTCTATCATTTCACATCTCTGATTTCACTGTTTTCAAGGTTTCTTCAGAAATCTGTGTTGCCATAATATGCAAGCTTATCCTTGGAAACACTTTTATTAGTAATCATGAACCAGTTAGAATTACTTGAGCAGTATGAATGCAGATAATCTCTAATTAGCAGTTTAGACAAACATTTAACATTCATATTTTGGATTACTATTCTCTAGGAGTACACTTAGACTCAAAGTTCAGGCATACGCTATTGATTCAAAACTGAAAGTTTCTTGTAACACTGTGATAAAAAATTCTGCACTAACTTTATCAATTTGGCTATACAGGCCCAACCAGAATCATCATGGAAACAAAACAGAGAGCACCAGTGTTGCCAAGTTTTCTTACTCTTCCAGTGGTTTAATTCTATCAGCCTCAACCAGCCCACAGACACATCATCATGTATGCATCAGGGGGTTGCAGATTTGCTGCCAGAACATTCTCCCTATCCCAGCCAACTCCTTAACAGAATGTTTCCTTTCAAGCATGATTTCACTGAAAAGGGCCTTATTTAGGACTTTTGCCTGTATGGGATATAATATTTATGATTTAGCCTTTCCTCACACAAGTGGTTTAACATGATTTCCACCCATTATCAGAGAGTGTGAGAAAAAAGGCATCCTGATAATGTAATTGTACTCAAACCCTGCTGACTACACCAAAAATGTTTTGCTAAGGAAAGGGCAGAGACTCAACACACAAATCAAAACTAGCAATTTATTTCACAACTGATATGTAGATGATCCAATACTAATAAACAGTTAAATGATCACAGTTATTGCTTGTTCACAATATAATGCAATAAACCAATTAGATAGTACAGAGTGAGAGAGGGAGAAAGAAAGTATATGTACAATCACTTACCAAACCAGGTGAAAACTCAACATCTGGTCTTTCATGAGGATAGGAAGTCCCATTCAACAGCCAGCCAGAGTCCCCAATCAGAATCATGGTCCCAGGCCAAGTGTCCCCTCCTGGTGAGACTTTGATTGGCAATCTAGGGGCTGCCCCTTTTAAGGGTGCCTGAAATTTCAGATGTCCTGCCTATTTTGCAACTCATGAGTGATTAAAGCATTCCAAGACAGCAGTACCTGTCCACAGGGAAGTGGACAGCTTCCCTAAGGGGAGATATGAAGTCTACAAAATATCCTCTTCTAAAAGGTATTGCTATTCATGGAATGCTAAGCTATTCATGGAATGCTAAGCAGGGACATATAATTAATGTATAGCTAAGATAAGGAACGAGCAAAGAGAGAGTTATGTGCTAGAGGCAAAGGTCACCAAGAGTGTTTTCCTTATACAGCCTAAGATAATGTTACTTTTCTGGGGCAAAAGAGATCCCTAAGCAGGTCCACATCTAACTCCTTAATGTGCCTGCTCCTGCATGCCCAAGTCAATCACACTATACTTTAACTTCTTGTTCACAATCCTCCCCTAATGTAGTTAACAAGATATATATGTATATATCAAGGAGCTAAGCACAGGGAACAAAGCCTTTGAGTAGCGTGGGCAAGGAGGAATATACATGACCACAATCTGAGAAAAGAAAGTGGGGGGTTAATTTTCAATTTAAATAAAGTCAACCTGCCGTAAAAAATCTGCACTTATGATGATTAAACAACCCTGTAATTTCCACATTATTATTATTATAGGTAGTAGTATTAATATATTTTGGCTCAGCACAGGACAGAGAATTAATCCCTTAGAATTAAATGCCAAGATTAAAGTGTCAGTTGAAAACAAGTTATTTCTTATTTCCAGTGTAATCCAGAAGATCAGTGTGAAGTAAAATTAACTTATATAAAAATGTGTATGATTTTACACATTATGTGTATAAATTAAATAAACCACAATGATTCCTCTGCTCGGAGGTAGCATCCACATTACCTTTATGCCTGAATCTATGAGACACTAACTTCTAAGAGCTGCCACCAGAAAGAGGGGCAACCATTCAGGTTTCAGTTTCTGTGGATGTGACCCATGACTTGCATTCAATATTTTCCTGGTTGAGAGGGTCCTGAATTTAATTGTGCTGTGCTTTTAACAGTTGACTGAAGTTTTGATTTGTATGTGGAAGTTACCTTTGTGTGTAAAGGTCAAAAGGGCCATGGAAATTTCTTGCCTCTGGGACTCCTCTGGGAGGAAATGTTAGCTGCACCCTAAGAGAACTCTGTCCCCTTCATGAGGTCCCACTTTTCCAAGTAGGGGATTTTCTCTTTCCAGGACATGGATCTCACAGAAGTTGCTGATAAAGGAACTGGATGTAGCAAAGGAACAAAGATGACTTAAGGAATGTACTGCATGTGCTTCTATGCTTATGGATATACATGTTTATCAAATGCCCAATGCAAATACAGGGTCCTCTAATCTCCCTAATAGCAATTCAGAAATTTTATTTCCTGTCTTGGCTGGTTTTTATTGGATATTCTGAAATTTTCAGGTGGTAGGCAAATGAATCAAACACAGTGAATTCAGACAAAGTGGGTCCAATTCAATATGGATCATAATTCAGAATGACTGGAGTGACTCACTTAACTTGCATAAAACTTTATTTGAAAGGCCATTTATAAGGTGTATATTCAGTAGTTATTTTAGAATTGAAATTGTCCCAGTCAAGCTCTAATGCAGATTATTTTTATCAGTCCTGGCAGGGGCCTACACCATTTTATTCCCTGTTCACACCTGAGTATGCAGGGGCACCCTGCACCTCAAAACTCTCTCCTATAGGAGGATCTTTAAGGAACATAAGCCTTCCTATGAACTACAAACCCAGACAGTCAATGGAATATCCTTAGCTTGCTAATATTTTGTATCAGTGTTAAAGATTGAATTCTGTCTCCCAAAAAGACATGTTCAAATCTTAACAGCTGGTTTAGTGAATATGACTTTGCTTGGAAATGGGATATTTGAAGATGTTGTTAGATAGGATATGGTTAAACTGGATTACATAGGCCCCAATTCAACATGACTGGTGTCCTTGTAATAAAGAAAGAATTGGACACAGACAGACTCAAGGTTGCCATTTGATGACTGAGTTAGGAATTGAAGCCCAGTGATTTTGGGCAAAGCACCAGTGGGTAAAAGGAGGATGGGAAGGATTCTCCCCTAAAGTCATAAGATTCATAACCTACAAAACTGTAAGTCAATAGATTTTCATTGTGTTAAGCCATCCAATTAGTGATACTTTGTTACAGGGGTCCTAGTAATCCATTCATGGATCCTTTCTACCTGAAAAATTTAGAATCTCAGAAATGTCCAATTCCTGCTTTCTCTATCAATGCCAGTGAATGTGGATAATGTTAAAATCGTTTCCACTACATGAAAGGAAATGACATGCAGATCCTTGGCAATACATCAACATAATTTTATATCTTTGCAGTAGGGATGATCTCAAAATGACTAGGGAGATACTCCATGCCTGGAAATCAGCCTTCTTGAAAAATGCACTGATTCCTGTGTCACTGAATCCTAGGACTGTGGCTGAGGTCCTAGAAGTCAGTAGTGAGAAAGCCTACCACAACTCCACCCTCTTCTGTCCTGTAACCCTGAGAATTTGATCCTACCCAAAGGGCTTCAGTCTTATTTAAAAAAATTCAGTCTTATAGCAGAAACATTATTTTCAAAATTTGTACTAGGAACAGAGATAGAACCATTTTCTGTTATCTTCACTATTATATTTTGTTATCAGTATCCATCAGGGATCAGAAAGTGATAACCTATGTGCACCCTTACCTCTGACCACCACAATTACCCAAGTAATATCTGCTCTAGTCCCATCCTTGAAATATCACTCCTTTGTGATGGGGGCAGGTCAAAACAGCTCAGGTTCAGTGTCCCCAAGTGTACTTTGACCAATTTAGATCTCATTGTTTCTGGAAATCACTTATCATCTTACCATTTTAGGAACACAGCCTTACATGCAGCATACTGCAATCTAGCTATTTATTTTAGTCAAGTGAGATACATAACAAATAACTTCTGTGCATGAATGTAGGTGTATTAATCAGGGTTCTATAGGGAAATTGAACCAATGGGATATATTTGTAAATAATATGAGAGTTTAAAAAATTGTCTCACATAAATATGGGGATGCACAAATTCAAATTCTGTAGGGCAGGCTGCAAGGCAGGGACTCCAATGAAGATACTCAATGAGTTCTCCAGGAGACTGTCTGCCTGACTTTCAAGTAGAGATGGGAATTCTCTCTCTGACTACCAAAATCACTTGTCCTCTAAGGCCTTCAACTAATTGGGTGAGATATCACCCTTTGCTGAAGGTAATCTCCTCACTTGTTTGTAGATGTAATCAGCCATATATGCAATCAACTCATAGATGATTAAAGTCTATGAAATGCCCTTGTATTGAAATTATTCCAGTGCTTGCTTGACCAAACACCTGGCTACAATTACCTGGCTGAGTTGACATACTGACCTACTCATCAGTGTCCACTCCTTGTCAGTTTGTAATCCATATACATTACCTTAAACCATACTTAATCTCTAAATAAAGACAATTACAAATATATAGATATATAGATATATTTTCCACCTAACAATATTCAACTTTCCTGCTTGCAACAACTGAAATCACATTAAATCCCTCCAGAATAGGTTGTAAGTTCATGAGTAATACTTACTCTTCTGAAATCCTTAAATACTATGGCATGAATCTAATACAACTTATGTCATACTATAAGGGGAAAGGTTAGGGAAGAAAACAAAGATATCTGTTTCATGTACATATAAAAATATACTCATAACAAAACAAGGAAGAAATATCCATGAACATTATAGAACTCATTTCTCTTACTGGTCACATGTTCAAAGTTCATGTTTATCACTCCTTCTTCCACTAACCATTCAGGTTCTCTTGGCCATCAGCAAGCACCTCAGCTGGGCATTGTTCTTTGCCTGGTGGGGTGACCCAAACTTTCATTCCAGAAGATTCTGGGCCATTGTTAATCCTGTCTAGATTGGGTTGTTACAATTTTCCATTGACTTTAATCAAAGGGCATGGTAGTACTAAGAGACACCTTAGGAGATCTCCTGTATTCCTGGAAAATTCTTCTTTACTGCCATTGTATAGGTTCAGTTCTATTTCCTCTTGAAAGTAAGGATCAATCACTCCAGCCAGTACAGTGTTTTCCTTCTTTGCTTATTGATTCAGAGGCATGAGGAGCCCAAAGTGGCCAGAAGGCAGTCTAAATATCCAGTTCAATAGACTTTGTTTTTTTCCCTGGTAGAAGCAGTGCTCCTTTTGGAACTAAGGACTGTAGATGAGCAAAGCATAAGGTTGTAGGGACAAAAACAAAAATTTTCCTAGTGGACTAGTAGAGGTAATAGTGAGTTGTGCCACACCCATTTCCTCACCTTGATCCTGGACCTATGCATCCTGGCCATGGAAGAAACAGCACCATAGAGTGAACACTGATTTAGAGCCTACACAGCTTCCTGGAGAACATTTCCCCAGTCCTGCAAGGTATTGCCACATAGATGACACCATTCCACCATTCTATCAATCCAACTGCTCAGGATGATATGGAACATGGTAAGACTAATGAATTCCAAAAGCATGTGTCCATTCTCACATTTGCTGTGAAGTGGGTTTCTTCAGAAGCAGTGCTGTGTAGAATACCATGGAGGGGGATAAGACATTAAGTCCATGGATGGTAGTTTTGAAAGAAGTTTTGCATGAAGGGAAGGGGAAACCTATGTCCAGAGTATGCATCTTTTAAAGATAGAACAAATCACTGCCTCTTCTATAATGGAAGTGGTCCAATATAATCAATCTGCCACCAGGTAGCAGGCTGATCACATCAGGGAATGGTGTCAAATCAGGGACTGAGTGTGGGTCTCTGCTGCTGGTATATTGGGCAATCAGCAGTGGCCGTAGCCAGTTCAGCCTTGGTGAGGGGAAGTCCGTGTTGCTGAGCTCATGCATAACCTTCATCCCTACCACCATGGCCACTTTGTTCATGATCCCACTGGAAAATGACAAGAGTGGCTAGGGAAATAGGCTGGCTGGTATCCACAGAACACATCATCTTATCCCCTTTATTATTAAAATCTTCTTCTACTGAAGTCATCTTCTGGTGATCATTCACATGGGGCACAGATATCTTCATGTATTTTTCCATTCAGAAGTGTCTATCCACATACCTCTTCTCCAGATTTCTTTGTCACCAATATTCTAATCATGTTGCCACAACATCCTTGATCATCTAGCCAAACCATTGACAACAGCCCTGAATTAGTGTACAAATGCACCTCCAATCATTTATACTTCCAAGTAAAATAAACAACCAGGTGCACTGCTCCCACTGGGAGGACTTTCCCTCACCACTGTCCTTCAGGGACATCCCTGAATATGGCTGCAGTCCACTTTCAGGTGGTAACTGTATATTGTGCAGAACTATCTGTAAACCAGGACTGAGATGTCTTTTCTTCTGTCAACTAATTATAAGGGACTCCCCAAGAAGACTTAGTTGTAAGCTGTGAAAGTAAACATAATGTGGCAGGTATGGTAACCATGGGCATTTGTGTCAATTCATCAAGTAATCTACGTGTGCCTTCAGGACTCACTTGAGTCCTATCCCATATATAATACATCTAATTTGGATGGAAAGCTGCTGTGCACACACAATTTTATGGTTTTTTGATGAGTAATATTCAGCTCATGACAGGCAACTCAGATCCCATGGTAACTTGGTGACCCATGATTAAGCATTCAGTTTCTTCTAAGGCCCAGTAGCAAGCCAAAAGTTGTTTCTCAAAAGAAGAAGGGTTATCTGCAGAGGATGGCTGTGCTTTGTTCTAAAATTTTAAGGGTCCACATTTTGATTCTCCTATAAGGGCTTGTCAAAGATTCCAGATGGCATTTCTATCTGCCACTCACTTTTCCTGCAACATTGGGTCTGCTGGATCATATGGCTTAAGTGGCAGTGCAGCTTGTACAGCAGGCTGGACCTGTCACAGAAAACTAACAGCTTTACTCTTCTCTCAATAATCAAGAATATGTTGTCTACTAAATCCAAAGAGGCCAAATAAGCATTATACCTTTTTTTTAGGTCATAGGGCCAGATGCAACATCTTATCCTTCACTTCTGAAGGGATACCCAACACACCCCACATCACTGGACACCTAGAAATTTCACTGATGGAAAATGCCTCTGTATTATTTTTGAATTTGTCTTGCATCTTATCTCACACAAATGCCTTACTAATAAGTCTAGAGTAGTTCCTACTTCTTGTTCACTAGACCCAATCAGCATTATATCATCAATATAATGGACCTGTGTAATGTCTTATGGGAGGGAGAGATGTCCTAGTTCCCTGCAGAAAATGTTTTGATATAAGGATGGATAATTGATATACTGCTGAAGTAAGACAGTGAAGATATATTTTTGGCTTTGCCAGTTGAAATCAAACTGTTTCTGGCCATCCTTTCTAATGGCAATTGAGAAAAAAAAGATTTACAAGATCAATAGCTGCATACCAGGTACCAGGGAAGGTATTAATTTGCTCAAGAAGTGGCACCAAATCTGGAAGAGCAGCAGGTGAAATTGAAGTCACCACTTGGATAAGTTTATCATAATCCACTGACATATACTCCAAGTTCCATCTGTTTTCTTCACAGGCCAGCTAGGAGAGTTGAATGGAGATGTGGTCAGAATCACCAATCTACATACTTAAAATCCTTGATGGTGGCACTGATCTCTGCATTCTCTCCAGGAATCAGGTATTACCTTTGATTTACTATTTTGCTTGATAAGGTCAGTTATAATGGCTTTCCTACCATAATAGGCCTCAATCCATAAGTCAGGGAACCAATTTTGGGATTCAGCCAGTTGCTGGATATGTCTATTCCAATTCTGATTTCTGGTACTGTGGAAATAACCACAGAATGGAGTCCAGGGACCTACAGGACCCAATGTGAGATGGGCCTGAGCTATACCCCCATCAGTCACCTGACTTATATAAATCCCTACTCTGATGAGTGGACCACAGTGATGCTTTGTATCTCCTGGAATTAATGTTACTTCTGAGTCAGTGTCTAATTATCCCCAAAATGCCTGACCATTTGCTTTTCCTTGCAGTTGCCCTAGTAAATGCTATAGGTCTCTTTGGGGAAAGCTGGGAGGAAGATAAACAGTACACATTTTTGTGGCAGTGTAACAGGATCCTTCCCCAGTGGTCCTGGTTTTCCCCTCATTCAAGTGCTCTGCATTTGTAAACACGTCTGGGATTTGATTAAGTGACTCTGACTCTTTGTTTCCATAATTCAAGTTAGCTTTTGTTTACTAGATCTAGACCTAGTCTACTTATACAGATCAAGTAGGAGTTTAGTAGATTACCCATCAATTTTGCTTCTAGTTATCCCATGATCTCTTAGCCATCACATTGGTCTATGTGAGTCAGACTATTTTGATTGCTTCTATGAGTCTGTTTTTCATTGTAATAACGACACCCTCCTTGTCTTTGGAGATTAAGTGCTGTCATGTAGCTTCTGCTACCTGGGATCTGATCATCCTGATAGTGTTTAAGGATTCTGGTTCCACGACAGCAGTTTCCACATTAATATCTCACCTAAAGAGAAGAGAAACCTCAGAGTTCTTCAGGGATGATGGAATTAATCTCACAAATGATTTCTCACAGACCTGGTGAAAAACGTGTCTTCTGGACATTCCTGGGGTGGGTGGGAAGTTCTTAGATGGTAAATCCATCTACCATACCAATCTCTTTAAACATTTGGAGCCCCTCATCTTCAGTATATCAGGGTAATTCTGGCATATCAATCTCAGGCAGTGTCAGCCATCTTTTGGTTTGTGTTTCAGACAAGCAACAGAACAAACTGTTAGAGCTCTTTCCAACCCTTCAGGCTACAATACTGAAACCAGAATCTTTGCTTAGTGGGCTCAAATCTATAAATTCAACCTGATCCAACTTGATATTTTTCCACCATTATCCAATACACTTAATATCCATTTCCCCAGATGGACCCCTGATTTGTGTCTATATAAATTGGAAAACTCATGCAGTTTGTAGTATACTGTAACTTTCTCATGGGTCACAATTTATACTTCACCTTTGGGGGATTGTTGTGACTTTAATTTAATTATATGTCTAGATGAAAAGAGTGGTGTTGGGGGCAGTTAAGGAGAAAAACTAATCAATTTACCTCAGGACATTCCATTTCAGTTACTTCTTCTCAAAGAGGATTAATCTTTTCAGGAGGATGATGGATGGCAGACTCTTCAAGGCATGGTGGAGGTTGGGTGGTTTTCTCTTCAGGGCAGGGAGGTGGTTGCCTCTTCAGGGCAGACCATTACAGCTTTATCTGGCTAAGTCAAAGCAGAATTCATGTTTTCAATGTCTCAAGTGCCATCATCTTAAACCCATATGTCTCCATCTGTATCTTAAAGATTACACTCCTTCCCAAACAATGCCCTCACTTTAAGAGCAGGCACCCTGGCAAGCTTGAGATATTTGTTTCCATTGTAATTCTGCTTCTCTTACAATGAGACTATGAGTCTGGTTTTCAGAGATCTTAAGTCTACAGTTGCACGAGATAAGAGTTTCTTTCAAGCACACATATAAACTTTCACATCATTCATATGGCACATAAGTTGCAATTTTGAAGCCTTCACCTAATCCCTTTCTTTTGTAACTGTATACAGCATGTTTAACAAGAGCCAGCCCATATCACTGTATCTTTTAACTTCCAAAACCCTGTTGAGGTATTAAAAACAGTCTCTCCCAGATCTTTGCCTCTTAAAAGCATGGAAATATTCATATCCAGTAGTGATATTTTATGTATCTCTCTTGCCAACTCATGCCATGGACTGTCAGTGGCATCTTGATTATTGGAACCAGAGTCATTAGTGCCCTTGTATCAAATCAAAGTAGAGAGCCAATTCCAAAAATCCCAGAACAAATTCAGAAATATCATTTTTAAGATTCTGTCTTTCAAGGACTATTCCTGGTACCAAGCATTAATAACACCAATAAGTGTCTTTGATGTGTTCTCCAGGGACTATCTTGCACTTGACTACTTTTCTTTCAAATTTTTAAAGAACAATCATGAATTTCCCACAGAATTTTCATACACTGTCTGACCCCTAACAACTTACATTTTTGTTACAAATGTATTACAAATGATGGAAGAACATCATCATAATATTACTGCTATCTATAGTCTATAGTTTATATTTGGTGTATTTTTCCCATAAACCATCCTATTGTTAACACCAGTGATTAGTATTGTATATTTGTTATAGGTCATGAGAGAATGATCACATGTTTATACTGTTAACCACAGTCCTCATTCACCATGGGGTTCACTATGTTATAGAATTCCCTGCCTTGTAAAATCCACCCAAGGTGTACAATTAGTGGCTTTCAGTTTAATAAAAGTGTTGTGCTGTCAACAGAATTCTGCATTTCATACTGCTTTCATAACTCCAAAGGGAAAAACCTCATACCCCTTTAGATCCCCCATTATTAACACTTAACAGTGATTTAATACCTTCTTTGCCATTATAAACATATTACAATATTACTTTTAACTACAGTCTATATGTTCCTTTAGCTGGAATTTCCCATGGATCTCAATATTCTTAACACCTTGTATGAGAGGAATATTCTTGCATTTGTAATATTAACTACAATCATCTTCTACCACCAAAATCACTATGTTGTTTATCCTTTAGCTTTCTTTAAATTGATGTTAACCTCCTAGACTAACCCTTTCACCCACATTTGTATTTATAAAATGGCAGTGTTTTTATATTTACTATAATCTTTTATGATCAACTCTATCCATTTACAATTACCATCCACTTTATTTAACATTCTACATACATTCAGCACCAACTCACTCTTAACCCTAATTCTATCTCCCAGTAACCTATACTTTATAGTTTAACTCCATGAGTTTACTCATCATATTTAGTTCATATTAGTGAGACCATACAATATATGACCTTTTGTGTCTGGCTTACTTCACTCAACATAACATCCTCAAGGTTCACTCATGTTGTCATATGCATCCTAACTTCTTTTCTTCTTACAGCTGTATGCATATTCCATGATATATTTATACCACATTTTGTTATCCATTCAATTGATGAACACTTGCATTGATTACATTTTTTAACAATTGAGAATAATGTTTCTATGAATATTGGTGTTCAAATGTCTGTTAAAGCCCTTGCTTCCAGTACTTCTGAATATATTTCTAGAAGTGTTATTGCTGGATTATACGGCAGTTCAATACTTAGCTTCTTGAGGAACTGCCAAACTGACTTCCACAGAAGCTCCACAATTTTATATTACCCCAACAGTGAAAGAGTATTTCTATTTCTCAACATTCTTTCCAGAACTTGTAGTTTTCTGTTTTGATAATAATAGCCAGCCCATAAGGTGTGAAATGATATATAATTATAGTTTTGATCTGCATTTCCCTAATAGCTCTTGGTGTTGAACATTGTTTCCTTTACTTTTTGGTCATTTGTATTTCTTCCTTGGAAAAATGCCTGTTGAATTATTTTGCACACTTTAAACTGGGTTGCTTGTCAATTTTCCTTTTATGATAATAATCATCTTTATTTTAGAGATATTTTAGTTTACAAAAAAGTTACATTAAAATATAGGGGATTCCCATGTAACACCTCACTTGTCTTTTTGTGTGTGTGTGAATGAAATTTTTATTCACACAGTGTATCTAGAAGCAGATACATAAATTCTTAAACAATTAATTTCCAAAAATGTGCAAAAATTACTATAATTTGTTTACAAACCAACACACATATTTAAAATCAATGGACTTTGGATAATTCATTCTGTGGTGTTCTCATACAAATGATATACACCTGATTTTAAACATAGAGAAAAAGTGTAAACTACAGCAATCTGGATTGCAAATATTAATTTCATGCCATTCCAACATGCCTATAAAATTTCTTTAACCCAACATGCATATTTATTACAAAATTCTTTAAGAATTTTTCATATGTCTGGATACGAGTTTGGAACACATTTCAGAAACAGCAACTACACATTTTGGCATGTTATGATGGAGTAATAAAAAGAATGCTTATAAAAAACTTCTTTACAGATTAAAAAAGTATTGAAAGAAACTAAATTTGTTATTATAGAATACCAATACTTTATTTTAGAATTTTAAAGTTATTTATGGAACTAGTGATTGCACCTTAATAGGGTATTTAACCAAACTGTCTATTGCTAGTAGTGTGATTTCACCTTCAAATTAAGAATTCACACTGTGTGAAATGTAATTAAAATTTAAATGAAAATATATTATTTTGAATCATTTATAAAGCAATACCTCTCATCATAATGTGAAATGTGAATTAAAATTGGCATTTCTGAAAGTATTAAGAAAAATATTTAGACTTGTAGCACTAGCAGAGACATTGCATATAACCTTTTTAAGAGCTTTAGTAACTTTTATCCTGCTTCAGTAACATTGGCTAAGAAATTATAATGTATATATTATATTTTAATTCCTATGTGCCAAAGATTTAGCCTTTTGGCATTGAATTTCTTCAAGAGCAAGGTGGTTGCCCTGGGTAGCTGGTTTCCTTAAAAACTGTTTTTAGTTCTATGATTGTTTCCTGTGGTAAGTATTTGTGACCTTCTAAATTTTCAGAATATTTCACCAAGTAGAAAATGAACAGTTTTCCTTAGAAGAGAAAGAGTGAGAAATTTTTAAAGTACTTTCTATTGCTTTCTTATCATTTGTAAAAATGTGTAATAGTGTCCTAGTAATCCTGAAAATAGTTTCTGGTCTCTATGTTTTGTGATGGAACAATTTATTTTAAAAACCACCAAAACACTGGTTCATTTATTAATCACAAATTGATACAGCTTTCCTGTTTTCTTCTTTTTCTTGACTTGAGTACAGATTTTTATAAGTATATATAAAGTCACTTACAGGTTTTGTCCACATATGTCATCTAAGCCACCATTCAATAAGACAAAAAAATTTAATGAAATTTTATTGAAGCCAACCTAGAAGATGAATATTTACCTCTTTTTTCACTTGTATTTTTAACCAGATTTTTTTTATTATTGTATAAAACCGATCTCATATTATGTCATACTACCTATGCCAAATGGGTATCTCTCTGTACAAAAA
Organism: Cabassous unicinctus; assembly: GCA_029593785.1. Classification (NCBI taxonomy): domain Eukaryota; kingdom Metazoa; phylum Chordata; class Mammalia; order Cingulata; family Chlamyphoridae; genus Cabassous; species Cabassous unicinctus. Next base: position 4,734 of record JAQZBX010015426.1, on the reverse strand, counting down.
CAGAAAATATTGCAATACTCCCTTTCCTTTCTGTTTGTATATTTAATTTCTTGGAAAATACTTTGATTTTCATTGATACACTATTAGAACCTACTAATTCCAAATTAGATCATAACAAGGCATACTATTTTAGAGTATTTTATATTATGGGTATACAAAAGATTATCAAAAATTGGCTTTCTGAATTAAAACATTATCAAGTCTTTTCCTCAAAAAAAAAAGCAATAAAATATAATTTTAAATTTATTTGGATGAAAATCAGAAAAATCTTCACTTGACACTAACTGGTTAGATCTAAAACACATGACATCATGAGGAAAATGGGGGCAACAGGCTGTTCACATGATAAAGTGTGTTCAAGGCAGTCCAAAGACCTCTGTGCACCATGATTTCACAAAGAGTAGATGTAAATGCTTCCAGAAACACAGAGAAGCCATTTCCACATTTGTTATTAATATGCAGTGACACTCTGACAATACCTGCCATCTAATATAGAGGCACAGGGACTTTTAACTCACCCTAGATATATTTTAAATTGTTTAAAAATAAACAGTTTTGCAAAAAAAATAGTTCAAATATCTTGCTTTAATTTGATGTTTACAACTCTGTAATAGTTATTAATCCAAATAACTTATAGTGAATAATTATATTATTACAGTATTCTACATATTCCATTGTATTAGGTGAAAACATATCAGAATATGAAAGAGGAGTCTTCCTAACAAGGTACAATCAACATTCCACCAAAATTAAGTACCATTTCCCCTTAAGTCAAAATACCATGACACCATGATCATTATGGCATTTGCCTTTCTTGGTAATATCTCAGTTCCTAAAAAGCAAGCAGAGAAACAAATGGGGATGAAGATAGGTTTGAATGACAAAGCCATTAGTTTTTACCTAAGACATTTTTCTTGAGTTTAAATGGGGGGTAGAGACAGGAAAAGAGACCAAAAGAGAAGGAAGAAACACCTCCAAGTGCTTGTCTCATCAGAGATGAAAACATTTTCCTTTAAAGCTGTGTAAGTTAAATCATTTTCTGCACAGGGCAATCTGAAATACTACATGGCAGTATTGTGCAATGAATGAACACTCTGGATTTCAAAATAACTGAAAAGTACTAGTGATAACCCCACCTCCATGCCCCCATCCCCACCTGACAACTGGTTCAAAGAGATAAAATGATTAACAGTGATCCCAGATTACTTGAGACTTAGCTGAATTAAAAAGAAACAAACAGCAAACACTTTTTAAATGACAAGTATATATGGTTGGCAATAAGATGTCTATATATCTGGTACGGTTTTAATATTCTTCTTCCACAATGCTCCCCAATTCCTACACTTTTTCAATAGAATCATTTTTGGGGGAATATGGGGAAAAGGAGGGATCCAGTCTAGCACATTTTAATAACGACTGTATAAAAGAAAAATATAAATCCAACTTCAAAACATGTCTTCTTTTTATCCAAATCAATTTAAAATATTATATACCAGGAAACATTAAAAAACAACAACAACATGTTTTATGGCTATGAGGAAAAAACCTAACTTTAATATTGCAAGAGAACCCAGTCTATTTATGAAAACTAGTTTTACAATCAAGTTTAACTGACTAAACTAAAGAAATTACAGATAAAACATTTTACAAAAAGTAAAAGTAGAGATAAAAATTGATATCACAGGAAACTATGATCATCTAAGAATTCTTTGAAAATAGTTCTAATTCCATAGGTCTTTACATAGTATGGCAATTTGTACCAGAGTTCAAGGACAGAAAAGGCAACAATTCTGAATTGCTGGTATACATTTCTTTAAGTTTTTAAGAATGTAAGACCATTTAAAAAATATAGACAAACCACAAGATGAAAAATGAAAAATTCAAATTTTCACAGCCAAAAATAATTAGTAGAAACTTAAAAATAATTTAGAAAAGGATTTGTTGTAAAAGTATGCTTCAGATCTGCTTTTCATTCCCCAAAATTATGTGAATTCATAATTCTAAATAAATCTGTTTAAAGTTGTGGAGTAAGAAGTCACTTTCTGTTTATTTGTAAGTTCTGTGCTTTATCATGTGGATATATTTTCTTTGATGCTATCCCATGCGAGCAAATATGGGCCATTTAAAGATACATAATTTTCATTCTATTAAGTTTCATTTTACTTTACTTAGTGTTGAATACACATGAAATGTGCTTTTAATGCATAAAAATCACAGTGCATAGCAGCTAAGGACTTGGGGGGAATTAAGGGACAACCTGATAATTCACATTTTGATTATTTCGTGAATTTGTTATGGCAACAAAAGGTTTTTGACAGCAATGAGTTTGTAAACTGTATTTCAATCTCTTTTACTTGTTCCCAAATTGCAAGGTGTAGGGTTTTCATAATCTTTCAGTAGTGCTTCTCCTGTAAATAATCCTTCATTTTGTTTGGCAAAGGCAGGTTCTGAATTAAGTCTATCCTGGTATACTGACATATAACAAAATGACACATGTACTGCAAAGGAGGCACCTGTGTAAATCATGATACTACATTGGTCAGCCTGACGGTAAGTGGCAGATCCAGGAAACTGAGACCTTGAACAACAAAATGCTCCATTTTCAGAGTCCCTGATTGAATATTCAACTAGGTCATCTATAGAAATATGTCCTTCCACATCTGGCTGCTCATAAAAGCTACACCATCCATTTGAAGGTTCTATTCTATTGTGAAGGCTTTTCCTGTGTGAGCAAAATCTCAAACTTAAAAGATGATGGTTATCAAAACTGTCCTGAAAAAGAAAAGAACCATCTGGCACATTTGCTAGCTTCCCTTCTGCCTCCCAGTGTGAGATCAGTCCCCAGTACCACCCTTGTTTTGCAAATTTTTTCAGTTCCTCTGTAAGGCTTGTTACAACCATAGGACCACTACTCTGCACAGAGTCATTAACTCTTGTAAACCCAGGAGCTGAGTTAGGGTCAAAATTCAAATGACACCACACACTTTCAGACACATGGGCAGCTGTGCCAGTGTGTTCACTTAAGTTGCTTGGATTTGATTATTCTGCATTGGAGGCAGCAATGGTGAGAGAGGAAGGATGTCATCGTGGCTTGCTCTTGGGCTCTGCAACATGATGCCTGTAGTGCCCATCAACAAGCCACTCACATACTGATCCAAAAAGATATCAGAGACAGAAACTAGGTGTGGCCTCATCTTCATGGACAGAGTCCCCTCCCATATGAGAAGCAACTGCAGAAATTTCCATGGGAGAAGAACTGTCTGCACAGTAACTATGTGATCCTTCCAAAGGATACATTCCCTCAGCTAAAGGCACAGTATACTGAGTGTAGTCCTGAGGCATAAGCCCAATAACTACAGGCACATGCTTATCAAGGTGAAGATGCAAGTCTTCACTCTGAGGTTCTGAACTCTTTAAGGACCTACTTTGGTCTTGGCACACGGCTTCAGACTGACGATCGTAGAAATCCTTTCCAACACCATTTAGTGCTGGACTTGGATTGGAAGAATGAACCAAGGCTTTGACCCTCACCTCCATTTTGATGAATGTTTCCTCAGGGTTGTCCAATGAAGAGTCCCTGGGGTAGGACTGAAGTGATGATTGCAGAGGGAGGCTGACCAAATGTGCCTTGGAACTCTCAGGTCTTTGAAGACTATGGGTGCTGAGGAGGAAGACGAGGTGTCCTCATCTGCAGAGCACCCAGAGGGCCTGCTGCCCTTACCTCTCTGCTTCTGTTTCACAAAAAGCTACCTTTTCAATGTTCCCAGGAGGTTTTCCCTTTCTGATCCATTTTTTTCTCACTTCTTTCATCTTCACTGTTGCTATCACAGCTGGTCATATCTTTGCTGTAGCAGCTACCAAATAAGGAATCATCCTTTCCAAAATCACTGGCTAGTGATGGTTGTTGAACTACATGACATCAGTTTCGTCTTTACTTTTATTCAAGTTAAAAGATTTTCGGAAGGTTTTAAGACTAATTTTCTTCATTGACTGGTTACCTAATGCAGTAAGATCAACTTTTCTGTGGAATATTATCCACAAACATCTGAAGAGGCTGCAGTGCTGTAGTTGTATTTTTCCAGCTTTGCTTAATTTTGCAGCCATTTTCCAGCGGCAGCAGCGGCCTCTCTGCTTCCTCGCTCAGCGCTGGCGCGACTGCTGTGCTGGTCCCTCCTCTAGGGCACCTCCTCCTCCTGCATCCTTCCATCTCCTTCTCCACCACAGGGAGGGTGCACTCAGTGCTTTGGCCAGAGCAGAGAAAAGCCACATAGCGGGGCTGGCGGACCCGCACCCACCACACAGGTCTGCCCCTCCCTTGTCTTTTTATCAATTAGTTGTGTGGTCTGTTTATATAACAATGATATCAAACCATTATTCTATATGCAGTTACCAAAATTTTTCTCCCATTGAGTAGGCTGCCTTTTCACCTTCTTACCAAAGTTATTTGAAGTAAAAAATTGTTTAATTCTGATAAAGTCCCATTTATTTATTTCTTATTTCAATTCCCATCCATTGGGTGTAAGTTTTAATAAACCAGCACATAACACAACTACTTGAAGACGTTTCCCTACATTTTCTTCTAGGAGATTTATGGTACTAGTTTTTATATTAAGGTCCTTAATCCAATTTAAGTTAATTTTTGTATAAATTGTGAGACAAGGTTCCTCTTATTTTATCTATGGATACCCAGTTCTCCCAGGACCATTTGTTGAATAGACTATTGTATCCAGCTGT
>JAQZBX010015425.1:0-37556 GCA_029593785.1 Cabassous unicinctus | reverse complement strand
CAGTTAAATCTTTGAGTTTAGCTCTTTCTTGTTTTTTAATATAGGCGTTTAGGGCTATATTTCCCTCTGAAGACTGCCTTCGCTGTATCCCATAAGTTTTGATACGTTGTTGTATTAGTCAGTCAAAGGGGTGCTAATGTGAAATTCCAAAAATGGGTTGGTCTTTATAAAGGGTATTTATTTGGGGTAGAAGTCCACAGATACCAGGCCATAAAGCGTTAAGTTTCTTCTCTCACCACAGTCCATTGCCACGTGTTAGAGCAAGACAGCTGCTAGCGTTTGCCAGGGTTCAGGCTTCTTGTGTTCCTCTCTTCCTGGGGCTGCATTTCTCTCCAGGCTTAGCTATTCTGGTTCCTCCACAAGGTCAGCTGTAGACTATCAGGCGAATGGCTCACTTCTCTTCTTCTGGGGCCTTTTCTCCAACATCAAAACTGCTTCTGAAAAACCGCTTCAACTCTGTTCTTGCCATGCCTTTTATATTTGATTCCCCACCCACCAAGGGGTGGGGCTCAACGCCCTACTGATGTGGCCTAGTCAATGCCCCAATCATAACTCAATCATGCCCAGATTAACAGATCAGTTTACAAGCATGATCCAATTGTATTTTTGGAATTCATAATTACATCAAACTGCCCAACTGCAACAATTGTGTTCTCATTTTCATTTGCCTCAATATATTTACTGATTTCACTTGCAATTTCTTCTTTGACCCACTGAACATTTAGGAGTGTGCTGTTCAGTCTCCACACATTTGCAAATTTACTTTTTTCCTGTCTGTTATTGATTTCTAGTTTCATTCCATTATGATCTGAGAAGGTGCTTTGTATAATTTCAATCTTTTTATATTTATTGAGAGCTGTATTGTGACCTAACATGTGGTCTATCCTGGGGAAAGATCCATGGGCACTTGAGAAGAATGTATAACACGCTGAGTTTGGATGCCGTGTTCTGTATATGTCTGTTAGGTCTAACTTGTTTATCATATTGTTCAAGTTCTCTGTTTCCTTGTTGATCTTCTGTCTAGTTGTTCTATCTAAAGATGTGAGTGGGGTGTTGAAGTCTCCAACGATTATTGTAGAAATGTCTATTTCTCCCTTCAGTTTTGGCAGAGTTTGTCTCATATATTTTGGGGCACCCTGGTTAGGTGCATAGATATTTATGACTGTTATATCTTCCTGGTGGATCGTCCCTTTTATTAATATATAATAGCCTTCCATGTCTCTTATCACTTTTTTGCATTTGAAGTTGGTTTTGTCTGATATGAGTATAGCTACCCCTGGTCTTTTCTGTTTACTATTCGCGTGGAGTATCTTTTTCCAACCTTTTACTTCCAGCCGGTTTGTATCCCTGGGTCTGAGGTGAGTTTCTTGTAAGCACCATATGGATGGCTCATGTTTTTTTATCCATTCTGTCAGCCTATATCTTTTGATTGGGGAATTTAATCCATTCACATTCAATGATATTACTGAAAATGCACTATTTATTTCCTCCAATTTATTCTTTGGTTTTCATATGCCATCTTGTTTTTATCTCTCTTTTTACTCTTTTGGTTATCCTTTCTGCTTTTCTTTCTTCTATACTCTCCTCCAAGCCTCTCTCTCCTGTCTTTTTCTTTCAGGTTCTAAGGCTTCCTTTAATATTTCCTGCAAAGGTGGATTCTTTTTTGCAAACTCTCTTAGTTTCTGTTTGTTTGTGAATACTTTATACTTACCTTCATATTTGAGGACAGTTTTGCTGGATAAAGAATTCTCGGCTGGCAGTTTTTCTCTTTCAGTTTCCTAATTGTATCATAACACTGTCTTCTCGCCTTCATGGTTTCTGAAGAGAAATCTGCACTAAGTCTTACTGGACATCCTTTGTCCGTGATCGTTTGCTTCTTTCTTGCTGCTCTGAGAATTTTCTCTTTATCTTTTACATTTGTCATTCTGAATAGTATGTGTCTTGGCATAGGTCTATTTGGATTTCTTCTCATTGGGGTACGGTGTGCTTTTGGACATGTATGTTCATTTCTTTTGTGAGAATTGGGAAATTTTCAGCTATTATTTCCTCAGATACTCTTTCTGCCCCTTTTCCTTTCTCTTCCCCTTCTGGAACTCCCATGACACGTATGTTGTTGCATTTTGTGCTGTCATTTAACTCTCTGAGCCCCTGCTCACTTTTTTCCATTCTTTTCTCTCTTCAATTTTAGCTGCTCTGTCTTCAGTATCACTTATTCTTTCTTCTATCATTTCGAGTCTGCTGTTGTATGCCTCAAATGTGTTTTTGACTTCACCTATTGTGTCTTTCATTCCCATGAACTCCATTACTTTTCTGTTCAGGATTTCAAATTCTTCTTTGCATTTGCTCAATGTCTTCTTGATGTCATTTATCTCTTTAAGTATATTGTCTTTCATCTCATTAATTTGATTTTGGAAATTTGTGCTCATCTCACTGATTAGTTCTCTCAAATTCTGCATCTCTTCTGGGACTTTGATGTATTCCTTTTCTTGGGCCATGTCTTCTATTTTCTTAGTATGGCTCATAATTTTTTGCTGGTGTTTAGGCATCTGGTTAGGTTGTATTTTACTTAGATGCTCTTTCTCTTTTATAGGGATTTAGTGGCAGGAGGCTGTGAGTTACCACAGCTCTTTGATTTTTGGCTCAACCTTGATTGTTAGGATTGTCCTGCTGGTTGCTCAAAACTGGGCACTGGACCCAGTAATTGGTTGTAGAGTCCTTTCCTAGGGCCTTGGGCAGGAAGGCTATAGAGGCCAGGAAAAGCCTCTCCTATTTAATTTTCTTATGTGCACTTCCTTGGTCTGCCAGGAGATGGTGCTCGTTGGCAGCTCTCAATTCAGTGCCTGGTCGAAGTGTATTTATTGTGACACAGACCAGATCAATGTGATAGAGCTTCCTGTCTGGGGGCTAAGAGCCTTGTAATTCAAACTTTCTGAGACAGTTCTTCAATCTTCTCTGGTAGCCCCCTCCCTTTTCCCAGCTAGGAAATATTTCCACTCCCCTCTGAATCTTCAACAATCAGTCCCTGTTAGTAGAGGAGGAGATTGGGAGGTTTGTATATCTTTAGCCCCTTGCAGGCTCCAAGGCAAACAATGGCGCAGCCCCACCCAGCCTGGAAGGGCTCTTGGGACAGGGCAGACCAAACCTGCGAGTCAAAAGCAGGGTCAGCCCCAGGTTCTCTCTCCCCTTTCCTGTGGAGTCCTCAACAATTAGTCCAGGCTAGAGGAGAGGGAGGTTGTGAGGGTCAGATTTCTCCAGTACTCCATAGGCTCCCAGGGCAAACCACCATGTGGAAGGGTCCGTGGGGCTCCGTAGCCCAAATTTGCGGGTCAGAACCTGAGTCAGCCTAAGGCTGTGTCCCTCTCTCTCCCCTTTCCGGGAGTGGTAGATCCCTGGAGCCCCCTTCGCCTGTAGTCACAGGCCCAGAGGCCTGAGAATTCTAAAGAGTGTGGGGGAGGGTGCCGGCAGCAGCAGCCGCTGCTGGTTCCAACTCACGGTTCTGTCGTCGCGATTTCCCTCTTTTGTCCCTCTTTCCTCTGGGTGGTGTGCAGCCTTCACCTGCTGTCCTAAACCCTAGAAGATCTTTTTTGGGGCTGTTTCAGCCTGTCCTCTAGCTATTTTTCTGGAGAAGAGATACCCGTGTCTTACTAGTCCTCCATCTTCCCGGAAGTCCTGGCATAAGGTTTTAGCCCTCTCCTTCTTTGGTTGGTTTATTTTCACTTTTTTTTTTTTTATTTCATTGAGTACTTGAAGAGGGAGATTCTGTGTTCTTGCTCTATTCAACTGATTCTACCCAGAAATTTGCATTATATTTATAATCAGAAAAAAATGCTATGAGGCTATTAAAATAAAACAAAAAGATCTGTGGTATCTCTAGTTTCTCAACCAACTGTTCAAGTATGCTATTTGAGTACATTAAAATCTGCCTGTACGAATATGTTTAATAAGGGCGCCCTTTTTAGCTTGGCTGCTTATTCAGAAACAGATTGGGGCACATATATAGAGAGCAATGCACCACATTTTCTCTCATTATGTGAGCCTGGCCTTCCCAGGCAATTCTGAAACTGACCTCACTGAAGGCGTCAAGCAATGTTTAGATTTTCTCATTTGGTTTTGCTTTTTTTTATTGATCCTAGCTGAGACTTTTCTCTTTTCAATGCTGAAATTTTGAAGTTTTCTTTCAAAGTTTTTTTTTTATTTTAATATTGCTGCATGAGAGAGGGTTACATATAATATAATTATTGCTCAAGGTCTTCTCACGAAAGAAACATCAAAGTTTAGGCTCATTTGTGTTTCCGCAAAAATAAAACTTATATTTTGAATAAGAACCTAAGTACATTTGTACACTTTTGAGACTGTCTTCTGCTTAAGACTCACTGTCAATGTCTGCCTAAAGTACAATACCAAGACTGTTATCACCTTGGATGTTTTTGGAATTTTCTGAATATTTGGTTTTCAAGTTAATGTTTCAAACTCTCTGATTTTGTCTGTCTAACCAAGTTCTCAGTTTCAAATAAAATTTCATAATATTGCCCTGTGAAAAGACAAAAAAGTCCAGATGTTTTAGAATTTTATATTATTGAGGAATTTACTCCAGCAAGATATAGAGTCTAACTTTCCTACTTTGGTGAATGAAAGTATTTGCTGTGGTTCCATTGAGAGAGGAATTTGAAATGATGTGGAAGAGCTGAACTTTGTCTTAGTGATTAGAAATAAAAACAAAAACCAAAAAACCTACTAGAACATAAGATAATAAACCTGTCATTGTAAATATGAGCCACATCTCTATTTTCCCTTGAGGGAAATCAATTTCTATTTTGATCCCTATCCTACTGGGCTTATAGAAATCTGTTTTAGTCTGCTAGGCTGCCGAAAGCAATATACCATAAATGGGTGGTTTTTACAATGGCAATTTATTAGCTTACAAGGGAACATTTCTGAGGCTGAGAAAAATGTCCAAATCAAGGTATCATCAAGCAATGCCTTCTTCCCAAAGACCGGCTCTGGTGATCCTGGACTCCTCTTTCACATGGCAAGGCACATGGCGGCATGTGCTGGTCTCTCGTTCTTTTCTGGGTTTCCTTGCTTTTAGCTTCTTGCTTCTGTGGCTTTCTCCTTCTCTTTCTGAATTACATTCTCTTATAAAGGATTCCAGTAAGAGGATTAAGACCCACTCTGGTTCATGCGTTAACTGAAGTAACCTAATCAAAGGCCCTACTTAAAATAGGTTTACACCCACCGGAATGGATTAGCTTTAAGAACATACTTTTCTGGGGTCCATATAGCTTCAAACCATCACAGAAACCTAACCTCAATCCTTTTAGGGTTCTCTTATTCCCCAGGGCTATGCCAAAGTCTTCAAGAAATCTGTTTGTCTGCATGGCTTCCTCAGGGCTGCTAGGGCCCATGCTTCTGGGCCATAGCGGGCATGTGGGAATTCCTGCTTGGCTGCCTGTGGTCTCATGACCCAGGTGAGCCATTTAGTCATGTCCTCCCTGCGGTCTCACCACCTCCCCTTGGTCCAGGGAAGCAGGGGATGGGTACCCTCTTCTCTGAGTGCCACAGGCATCTCTAATCATTGAATTTCCCTCTCCTTCCCCTAACCCCAAAGAACCTCTTTTCGATCTTTGGAAAATCCTCTCCACTTTTGTTTTTCACCAAGATGCTTTGTGTCTGCCTAAAGATCCCTTTCCCCTTAACCCCTCTACAACACTGAATGCGCCAAATGCTCATACTTTGTGAAAGAATTAGCCAGGAGTGTCCTTGGGCTATTTTCATTTTCTACCCTGTTTGAAGAGGGAGGTAGAAGCAGGAATGGAAAAGAGCAAAATGTCAGGTGAGGGGGATGGCTAAGCAGTCCCCCAGAATTTCGTAGGTTAAAAATAATGTTACAGCCATACCTCTTTCAAAAAACCCCATTCCAGCTCTTGTGCACTGGCAGATATGACTGAGCAAATATGCTAACAGTCTGTTTACAAATTCAGCAAGTAAGTTCCTTGGAAACACCCTGCCATGAAATTATCCATGAGAAGGTGTTCTGTGGGAAAACATATTGGGAAAACTCTGCATGCTATGTCTCTCTATTGGAGATTCATAATGTACACCACAGTAAAAGCCCTGAGAAATCTCACAGCAAAAAAACTTAAAAAAAATCTATCCAGCCTTTCTCAAACTCATTTATGATGAAATCTTTTATTTCTTTTCTGCATGTAACATTCATTAACAAAGCATGCTTAGGGACAGGCTGGCTTAATCTCATCTCCCTGAAGTAACAGACCCAGTACACTTGGCTGTTGCTGAGGTTTTCCCCTAAAATGAAAATAACAACCTATTCAGTCACTTGCTACACATAAACATTTCCTACTTTCCTGGTGTTCGTGAAAAACACAAGATTAGCTGATACAGGAGAGTGGATTTCTGCTACTTTTGCCTTGTGCATATGACAAAATCTTTGAAGAGATAAAGAATTCAAAAACACTTTTTACCAACTATTTGAGCAAAATGGTCTCTAGGAAAGAGCTGCTTTGCATATCACTTAGCACTGCCAGCTAGCTACCTTCAGGGCCATTGGAATCCTCTGGGAAATCTTGATCTTATGCACGTGTGAGCTGGTAGCCCAGACAGAAGGAAGCAGTTATGTCAATAACTGTGCAATTGATCTCATTTAACCACAGATTCCTCAACTATTTCTTGAGTTTAGACTGGGGCCTAGCCACTGTGCATGTGTATGTGCATGCACATGCATAAATAAAGGCTAAATAAAGTGCTAATAGTTTCAGTTAAAGGACAATTTAAGACTTGATTTATCTGTGGGTCACAGAAAATCCCCAACCCCTAAATAATAGTGGCTTAATCAAGATCGAGGTTTATTTCTCTTTCATGTAACAGTTTATTGCTAGGCAGACTAGGGTGCAAGGGACCTAAGTTCTACCATCCCTAAGGTTTCTTCCTTATCTGAATCATTCAAGATGGCTCAAAACCATGTCCTCATTCCAGCCAGGTAGGAGAAAGAAATGGTGCCAAGAAGGGCATGTTCCCTCCCTTTAAGGATGCATCCCAGAAGTTTCATATCACCTTCTGCACATTCCATTGCCCAAAACTTGACCACATGGCCTCCCCCAAGGAAGGGGAGGTGGAAAAACATAATCTTTAGTCTAGGAGTGCAAGAAACCCAGAAAAAAAACAAGGGTTCTGTTAGCCTACAGAACAGAAGAGTAGATTTGGGGGCCAACTGTAGTTTCTTCCACAGGGTTATATAAGATGTGAAAAGACATTTATTTCTTGTTTCTAAGCAAGGGTACACCACAGACCTTTTATTCCAAGAATTGGATGAAGGGATTTGGATTCCAAGAGCTGAGAAATCATGGGATGAATAACATTTATACCTCTGATTGAATAGGAACCATCCTAGGATACTAAATATCTAAGGTTGGCGCTCCTAACTATCCAAAGTACTCCCAAAGTACTTTTAGTTTTAATAGCAATTGAACTTATTGCATTATAATTACTTCTGAGTGTGGATGTGTCTGCCTCTCTAATTATACTGTGCTTCTTTAGGGCGGGGACTCTGTTCTGCCTCTGACTCATGGTAGATACTCAGTAAACATTGGCTGAATCCAGTGTGGGGAGTTGTCATCTGGAATAGTTGATTTGTAGGATGTTCCTGACACCCATTCCCACTCCTATTTCCACCTCCAAACGGACCTGGCCTCTGACATTCTCTTGTGACTCAATTTGAAGTGCTGGGGTCAACCCAAATAGCAGCTGGGGACCTTGGATTCATGGTGTCAATTCTCTATTCTTGGGATCCCTGGTTGTTGATTGATTAACTTAATCTAAGTTCAAATGGGGAATATCTTCTCCAGCTTTTGAATACCATCTGTTCTGGCTATCTGTTGCCATGTAACAACTACTTTGAGACATAGTGGCATCAAACAACCATTTATTATGCTTACAGACTCTGCCAGGAATTTGACCAGGGCCCAGTGGAGACGGTTTTTTACTGTTCCACCATGTTTTGGGCCTCAGCTAGAGGACTGAAAGGCTAGGGGTGACTCAGTTTCTAGGGGCTGGAATTTTCTGAAGGCTTGCTCACTCTGATGTCTGACAGTTGATGCTGGTTTTTGGCTAGGATCTTAGCTGGGTCTGTTTCTGGAGCACCTCCATGTAGCCTTTCTATTGAGCTTGGGCTTCCTCACAGCATGGTTACTGGGTTCCAGTGGTGAGCTTTCTGAAAAAGAGAGCCTGATAAAAACTGTATTACCTTTTTTAACCCAGCTTGGGAAGTTATGCAGCATTACTTTCACCATATTTTTTTTCTTTGTGGGAGTCACAAAGACCCTTCTAGTTTCAAGGAGAGGGGAAATAGATTCTACCTCTTGATGGGAGCTGGTGATAAGGTTCCAGGAAGAGCAGGTAACACTGGAAATATACTTGTGGCCATATTTTTTGTTTTGGAAAATACACTTTCCAACACCACCTATCGGGCTCATCCAAAGACCTGAGGAGCAAGGGTTCTTGGATTCACTGAGGGTTTCTGGAACATGATGCCATCAACCACATTCCCCTGATTCCAGAGGGACCCAAGAAGAGCTCGGAGCTTTGGTAAAGTCTCTGGCATCACCTGGCACCTTGACAAGAAGCATGGGGGAGAGAAAATTCCCCTCAACTGGGAGTCAAGAGGCCTGTGATCTTATTGTTGTAAAACCTAGGGCACAACAATTGATCCTCAGTTTCCCCACCTGATAGATGAGAGGTTTGACCTAGATTATTTTCTAATCTTTCATAGAACTGGATTCTTCTTTTTAACTTGCCTTATTTAAAAACAAAACAAAACAAAACAAACAAACTTTAGGATAATGGTCATTGAAAGGGGTATTGAGGGATACACCTGCCCACTTTTCCCTGCCTATTCCCTTCCTCATGGGGATCCTTTATGAAATCTCACAGCTCCCCAGAGCACCTTTGGAAAAATCCTTGGAGCAGATAATTTTTAAGGGGCTCTTCAGGCACTGACATTCCAGGAGGGGGTTAGGGTGGGAGAGGAAAGACCCACCACTGGTTTCTCAGATTTTTCCTTCCTCAGAGTATTTCCTGCTTCCTTCCAGCTCCCTGCTCTACTTCTCAGTCCCTACCTCTTGCAACAATGAAGTGTCTGCCACCTGTTCTGGGTGGGCTAAAGTCCCACAAATCCCCGAGGAAAGCAATATTCAAGGAGGCGAGACACCTACTGGTGGTGTTTGAATTTGGGACCCTTCCCAACTTCCTATTCCTTGTGCCAGGCTAGTGTGTTGAGGGGAGAAGTTGGGGGTACTTAGTGGAAAGGCCACCAGTGCTATAGAGATTGTGGTCTCCACAGATCCCTTCCCTAGCTGGTGGCTCTGGACCCCCTCTCCCCTTCCCCGCAAGCAGAGGAGGGGTGCTCTGGTAAAATCCTTTCCCTTCTTTGATGCTGTCATACACTTTCCCCCAGTCAGTCTCCCATCCACCTCTTCTTCCCGCCCCCACCTTTTCCTCTCCCACATTCTTTGCTCCCTATCTTTGTCTCTCCATCCCATTCTCTCTTTAAAAAAAAAAAAAAAAAAAAAAATCCACAGAGCGATTAGATTTGCAAATGAGCGGGCAGGAAACTGGGAACAAAGGGAGCCAGAGCCAAAGAGAGAGCAGGTATAATTACTGTAATTAACTCAAGCAGCAGGGACACATCCCCTCGTCGGCTGCTGTGAGGTGCTGAGAGGCACCGCAGGGGAGGCTGAGGGGAGCCTGCGCCCGCCAGGAATCTCAGACAGGCCACCCCCTCCCTAGGGCTGGGGCTCCGCGTGGGGGCCCTGGCCAGGAAGCTCCTCATGGAGCAGATGTGTGTGAGAGGATCCGAGCGTCCGTCTCATCTCCGCCCTGGGCTCCACAGCAGCTGGGCGGGGGATCCAGGCTCAGACGACAGGATATGGTCCCTTGCCATGTGGGTCTGGAGAACAAAGTCCCCTCTTTCACCTCTTGCCTGGACCTTTACCTGATTTTTGCTCTGTTTTCTCTGGGATTCAAAAATCCTAGAGGCCTTGGAGGAGGAATCTGTCTCTAGTCCCATGGCACTGTCATGGCTGTGTCCCCAAGCATCTCTAACTATACATGTCCTGGAATTGGAGACCTTCCAATGCAGTTTGCAGTGTTGCCTTCCACGATGGCCCCTCATCACCTCCTCCTCTAGCCAAATTGAACAACTAGAACCAGCCCTGCATTTTTCTATTTCTCTGCCTTCACTGGTTGCTCTTTTCCAAGTGCCACTTTCTAAACCCTGATAAGATACATTTGTAATCCAGGCTCTTTCGTGAAGTCTGTCTGTATTGATCTCACCCTCTGCAGGAGCTCCTAGTCCTTGTCCCTTTTGTGGACTCTACCTCACTGCACTCCTTCCACATCTCCTATCCTTTGGGGCAAGGCAGAAATATGCTGGCTTTGAATTCCTGGAGTATTAACTACCACCTTTGGGGCTCTGTATCCATCAGATCCCCTTCATGTGCCAGTGACAGAAAACCCAACTCAAACTGGCTTAAACAACAAAGACAATTTATTGCTTCCAGTAACTAAAAAGTCCAGCGATGTCTGCAGTCAGGCATAGCTGGCTCTAGGGGCTCAAACCTTATCCGAACTCATTCCCTCTGCTCCCTTTCCTCAGTGTGGGTTTTGCTTTCAGGGAGGCATCTCTGCAAGGCCCCCAGCGTCTCCAGGTTAACATTATCCCTACAGCCAGCCCTCCCACCAGGGAAAGAGTTTGTACTTCCCACATTTCCAGCACATACCCGAGGCTGGGGCTCATTGGACTATATTGGGCCATGTGCCCATTTCAGAGCCAATCACTGGGTTGGGGGCGGGTAATGAAACATGATTGGCCAGCTTGGGATCTTGTGTCCACCCTGGAATTTGAGAAAATTAGGGTCAGCCATGTTCAACCCACACAGAATGAAACAATCCATGAGAAAATGGGGAGAAGTGGTTCTCAAAGGAAGCTAGAGAATGCAGCAGAGATGCCGCTCTGGCAGAAACAGTGATGACACCCAGGTGAGGCTCATCCCCTGAAAATGCCCATATCCCCCCATTTTCATACTTGACCCACCCTTCAATGCTCAACACACATCCATTTGTTCTTTGGTGCATCTCACCTGCTCTAGGTACACTGAGTCTGCCCCACTCATCTCGGTGTATCCAGCATCCATACTACTTTAGCATGATCTTAATATTTTCATCTGAGCTAGCCTCATTTGTGGAACAAGATTTCCAGCCTGCTGGGAGCAGGGGATGTGACATGTCCTTGTAAGTGCACCCCACCCTCCCACCTCTTCAATCCTGACACGCAGCACTGGGCACCTGGATGGCTCTACAGTAGACCGAGCATGGAACACAGATGAAGCCTAGGAATGAAAGCCGGCTGGGCCATTTACCTGCTGTGTGACCTTGGCAAGTCCCTGACCTCTCTGAGCCTCAGTTTCCACACCTAGAAGTTGGGGCCACAAAACCCATGTTTTACAGAATTGTGAAGAATAAAGGAGATAAAATGTGTGGAAGTACTTCTCACTTTCTTCTCGACTAAGCCCATTCTTTTTTCCCCAATTACATGATTGGTTATTTAATTAAATCTGAGGTGAGAAATAAGCTGCCTCCTTCCCTATTTGTGTGACACTGCTCTCTCCAGGTTACCCCCTTCCTTTCCAGCCATCTGTGTGGTTTTTCTCTGCGGGCTCCTCTTACTTTGTCCACTTTTTAAACTATGTGCACATGAAAGGCAAGATAGTGTAGTGGCTAAAAGCACCGGCTCTGGTCCTACATTGCCACCATTCAAGTCTCAATTTGACCACTTACTAGTTGTGTAACTTTATGCAAGTTATTTAACCTCCCAGTGCCCACGAGCCTCATATGTAAAATGAAAGCTAAAGCATCTACCTTATGTGGCTGAAATGATTGGGTTAATTTGTGTAAAGCACTTAGACTAGTACTTGGAGGGTAACAAATGCTATTAAAAATATTAACTATTCTGTTTTTTTAAAAGATTTATTTTATTTATTATTTTCTCCCCATCCCCCCCTCGTTGATTTGCACTCACTGTCTGCTCTCTGTGTCTTCTTCTGTGTCTGCTTGTCTTCTCTTTAGGTGGCACCTGGAACCGATCCTGGGACCTTCTGGAGTTGGTAGAGAGGCACTCAATCTCTTGTGCCACCTCAGCTCCCTGGTCTGCTGCGTCTCTTATTGTCTCTTCTCTGTGTCTGTTTTTGTTGTGTCATCTTGCTGTACCAGCTCTCTGTGCAGGCCAGCACTCCTGCGCGGGCCAGCTCTCCTGTGTGGGCCAGCACTTGCATGGGCCAGCTCTCCGCTCGGGCCAGCTCACCGTGCAGGCCAGCTTGCCTTTCACCAGGAGGCCCCGGAAATTGAACCCTGGACCTCCTATATGATAGGCGGGAGCCCAACTGCTTGAGCCACATCCGTTTCCCTGTTATTCTTATTTTAATGTTCCAAACTGATATGCATTATCCTTCAGCCTTGGGTCCAGTCAATTCTTTCTCCTTAAAACTTTTCAAATTCATTCTCATTCATTCATTCCTCTCCATCCCTACTCCTAATTCCTTAACTCAGCCCTGCATAATTTCAAGTATGGATTACACCTGCATCATCCTAATTGCCCTCCCTTCCCTGTCTTGTATTCTGTCTTGTTTTTCTAGGGCTGCTATAACAAAGTAGCACAAATTAGGGGACTTAAAACAACAGAAATGTGTTGTATTGCAGGTCTGGAGGCTAGAAGTCTGAAATCAAGGTGTCAGCAGAGCTATGCTTCCTCTGAAACCACTCCTTCTGATAGTCTAGGTGCCTCCCTACACCACCCTGGGAATAACTCTATCCTAGCAGTTGAGAAGTATCTGTCTTCTCCACTAGATGATAAATTTCCTGACATCAGGGACCTTATGTTTGAATGTCCAGCTTTTGGCACAATTCTTGACACCTAGTCTGAGCTCTGTGCTTGTTGAATGGCTCAAATAAAGATAATTACTACTGAATTTGTCAGGCCTATTCTGGTTGCAAGTGACAGAAATTGGCTTCAGGCACGGCTGGATTCAGGTATTCAAATGACAATGTCAGAACCATGTTTCTCTCCATTCCTAGGCTTTGCTTTTCTCTCTGTTGGTTTCATCCTCAGACTGGCTCCCCGAAAATGATCACCAGGAGCTTCAATCTTATATCTACTCACTTAGCAACCCCAGTGAAAAGAGATGTCACTTTCCTAACATAATTTGGCAAAGGTTTCAGGACAGTTCTTATTAGACCAATTTACCTGATGTGCTCAGGGCATGAGCTGTGGTGATGGCCAGGCCAATCCTGGGTCCACCTGGGTAACATGCCCATCCCTGCAGCAGGGAGCTGAGTGGGACAGAGATGTTTCCCCAAAAGAAAAATGGGGAGAATGACAGAAACATGGGGAATGGGACAGAGGGGAGCAAAAACAACATTTGTACAAAAGTGCCAGGTGCTGCTAGTTCCGATGTAAATGTTTCAACTAATCCTCACAATCATCCAAAGAAAATCCATTCCGCAGATGAGAAAATTGAGGTTTGGAGTGGTTGAATGACTCACCTGAGTTTACACTGCTCTCAAGAGATGGAGTCAGGATTCTTACCCCGACAGTCCGACTTCAGAGCCTTTCCCCTTAAGACACCTTTAAAAAAATAAATACACACACGGTAAACATTTCAAACAATAACAAAAGATGAACAGTAAGAAAAGTAGTTATACTTTAAGCCTTGGACCCAAGACAACTCCATCCCGCTCCTCCAGCTCAGCGGCCCTACTTTTAAGTGTTGTTATGTGGGTCTAGACTAGTTTTCAGTCTAGGGCCACTGTGCTCCTCCCTGCTACCAAGGCTTAACTCCTAAATTTTTCTGAGGACTTGACCTGCTACGTCCTGCATAATGAGATATTTCCACTCTAGCTGGTGAGAACATGGGTTATTTCCAAGCCCTATGTGTGGTCTGCAAATCCTTTGGCCTGCTGCTTTCCTGTGGTTCTTTCCTAGCCTCGGGCAGCTTCTTCTCACGCAGGCGTTGATGGCACTCAGGCAAATACTAGAAGGCACCCCTCTGCTGATGGCAGAAGCTCTTTCTGTGTGCAACTCTCTCTTCTCTGATACTTTCCCCTCCAAATTCTAGCTGTTTGGGCTGCCCTCTCTTCTGATCTCTGTTTCCTGAGCTCAGAGAGACCTTCAAGCTCTGCCTTAGCTGTGCTTTACTGCGCTGTGGCCTGGAAACCACCTCCGGGCAACAGCTGGGGCAGTTCTCCCAGGTCTCACCTCTTTTGTTCCCCTTCTCTCAGGGATCACAGCCCTGGACTGTCTGCTGCTCAGTGTCTCCAAACCATTGTTTCATTTTGTCTAGCTTTTTAACTATTTAAGGCAGGAGGGTAAATCTGGTTCTTAATGCTCCATCATAGCCAGCAGTGGTGCTACTTTTACCAGTTTATTATGAAGCCTTCCAGAGACAGTCTATGCATAAACAAGCATGCATATGCCTTTTTCTTTATGCAGATGGTACCCTAGGCTACCCACTGTTTTGTACCTTATTTTTGTCACTTATTATCTTACTGATTATTCCATGTAGTTTGACCTCATTCTTTTAAAGGCAGAGCCTGCTCTCCTAACCCCTACTCTACTCTGCCTCTGTGAATGATAGCTTAGTTATTATTGGTTATAATTGATGCTCAGTAAATCATTGACGAGCTGAATAAATTATGTTGAAACTGCATCCAGGTGGCTGGACTCTCATGTTCTGATGACTGGAGGAAACAGGATATTCCATATTCAGTTTGGGGTCATTGGTATTCCAGTTTGCTCTGTCCCTTCCTTTCACTCCTCTATAGAGATTTTTCTCTCCTCTTGGCCTGCAGTACACAGATATGTAGCAATAGTTAAACCTCGGCTTCTTTTGTCTCTTCTCTCCCATTTCATAAGCATTAAGTTTACGCAGCAAAACTACCTCTATTGTACAAAAGAGAGGCATGCCCCTTACCCATTCGGGGAAGCACTGTAAAGCAATATAGAATGTCTGTCATCTAGAAGATCAGTGAATGCCTTTTGGGTCAATTTGGGGTTCATTTGTGTCTTGTGCAATTATTTTCTATCTCCCTCTTCCCCCCACAAATGTTCCTAGTTTTGACCTGGTGGTATCATATTTAGTTAGGATCTGTTTGATGATGATGTCAAAGATACGTATAGAGAAATAGTCATTGATACATTATTTGTAAAAGCAAAACATTGGACATACCCTAAATGTTCAGAATGAAAGAATAGTTAAATATTGGTGCAAGATTAGTTTACAGCATTAGTATATAGCTCTTAAAAATGTGAATGCTCAGGTGTGTATAATACAGGCTGACATAGCCCTCACATGCAAGTCAACCACTTCATCTGGGCTGTAATGGAGTCTTCCCCTTACACACCACTGACTACGTGAGACGTGTGAGATGCAAGTCCACTCTTCACCAGCTCTTCTAGTTCTCACAGCAGCTCCATAAAGTGGTTTTAGTTGCCTCATTTCTATAGAGCAGCTAGTTCAAGGTCATATAGCTAATAGATGAAGAGGGCAGGATTTGCGTTCAGGGCCTTCCGACCTAAAGCTTGAACTCCAGCTGCATGTGGGGTTAAAGCATTATTCTCAGAATGTGTTCTGGGGAACTCTACTCTCACCGAATGTTACAAGGAAAGAGAGTTCCCTGTTCTCCGGGGGCATTTGCATTTTTGTTGTGATCTAGAGTGGGAGACAGCTCATACAGTCGTTTCTGGCATCTGTGGCTGAGAGAGGAGGTTTTTTTAATGGATTCTAGTTGGGTTGACACTTTGGAGTCATTCCAGGGGAACTGATCCATTACTCAATCTTAGTATAAACTAGCCCTTTCAAAAAACTGCCTGGACTCATAGAAATTTGGAATATCAGAGTGAGGAAGGCTTCAGAAAGAATAATTTAGGACTACTCTGTTCTACAATTGAAGAAATGCAGGCTAATAGAGAACTAGCTTGCCAAGGGCACCGCCTGCTTTAGCCGAGGGAAGAAGACTAGAGCCTGGTGTTCTTTCCTCCTTTGGTGAATAAGAGAAGCATTTTCTGCATTTCCTGGCAATCAACGAGTGGTTTCTATATATTCCCTCTGTTTTACCTTGCTTTCTTACTCTCTCTGACTCAGTACCTTCTCATGATTTTATCTGAGTTCACAGAAAGATGGTAGGTTGATCAAATGGAAAACGGGACTAGAGAATTAGCAGAAGGAGCCTTAAGATACAGGTTTACAGCACTGCATTAAATTTGATAGGGAGAGTTGTGCATCATTACACATTAGATCTGTGACTGAAAAGCTATGTGTAGAGGTAAGATTTTACAGTTGATTCATATCAAGGATGCTTCCTATTATTAAACCACTGTTGTCATGCTTTGCCTCATCAATTCCACCACTAGGAATTTATCTTATTAAGCATGTGTACAAAGGTGTTTTTGAAAACATTGTATGTAATGGCCAAAGACAAGAAACAACCTAAATATCTATTGATGGGGAAATGGTTACAAAAACTGTGATACATCCATGCAGTGGAATACTGTAGAGCAATGTGGCACAGCAGGGCAGATCTGTAGGGGCTGATAGATTATGTGAAAAGATCAGGTGTGTGCTTGTCTTGGTTTGGCTTCCCTTGAAAACAGTGCCTCAGACAAGGACTTGGGTGCAGGTAATTTATTTAAGAGGTGATTCCAGGAAACAGGAATCAGGGAGTGAGGAGAGTGAAAAAGAAAATGCAAATCAAGGGTGCATTACTGAAGTTGTTGCTAGAAAACACACAGAATCCCCCCTCCCAGAATTGTCTGTCTCTTGGTAGGAAGGGAGGTTGGGGCATTTACTAACCAAACCCACCCCTCCTCCTTCCATTGGTTAGGGGTTTCTCCAGGGGCTTAACTACTCCTGCTTCCACATGGCATATCCCCATTGGCTGAGTAGACTCCTGTGACTTGGGAGAAAGCCTTAAGACTAGAGGTGGGTCTCTGTCGATGTGCAAGGGACTGTCTACTGGAATGGCATCTGAAGTGAGAGGTGGTCTGAGAGGGTGGAACGAGGGGTACCCAAAGCATCTGCTATAGTATAAAAGTTGTCTACTTGTATATAAACAAAGTATATGTGCATGCATGTGTGCATACATACATACACACATACACACCTAGAAGTGTATACACATCCACACAGACAATTTTTTGAAGAATACACAAGAACACTGGGAATAGAAGTTACCTTTAGGTAGGAGGATGGGGCAATGGAGGTCTGGAGATTTGGTGTGGGAGAGAATAAATATTTCAGTGTCAAACTTTTTGTACTAGCTGCCATTTTAAACCATATGAATGTATTCCTTTGAAATTTTAATTAAAATTTTGAAATTTAAATTTAATTTAAACCTTAAGAATCAAGAGAGAGACCATTTCCATTAAGTTCCTTATTGCCCTTTTTGCAGCCAATCCCCTTCCCCCACCCTAAGCAACCTCTGATATGCTTTATATCACATTAGATTGAATTTGTCTTTCTTAGAGTTTCTATACATGGAATCATATTCTATATACTTTTTTGTTTTTTTTTCACTCAGTATAATGTTTTTGAGAATTATCTGTTATGTTTTGTGTATTGATAGTTTGTTCCTTTTTACTGCTGATTAGTATTCTATTGTAGGGGTAGAAAACAATTTGTTTACCATTCATTTTTTGGTGGACTTTGGGATTATTGTGAATAAGGCTGTCATAAACATCTCCATACAAGTCTTTGGGTAGACATATATTTTCATTTCTCTTGTATTAATATTATTGGGTCATATAGTAAATTAACAGTTAACTTCATAAGAAACAGCCAAACTATTCCAAAGTGCTGTGCTATTTTGCATTCCTATTAGCAAAGAATGGGAGTTCTGGTTGCTCCACAGCCTTGCCAGCACTAAGTGTTGTTTGTCTTTTTCATTTTAGTGACCCTAGTAGGTGGTAGTGGTATCTCATTGTGCTTTTAATTTGTCTTTTCCTAATGACAATGATATTGAGCATATTTTCATGTGACTATTTGCCATTTGTATTTTTTCTTTTGTGAGGGATCTGTTCAAATTTTTCATCATTTTAATTAATATCTTATTATTGAACTGTAGAAGAGTTCCTTATATATTTCAGATACAAGTCCTTTGCCAGCTATATGCGAGTGAATATATTTTTCTTGTCTGTGCCTTGTATTTTCATTTTTTTAATGCTGTCTTTCAAAAAGTAGGAGGTTTTAATTTCAGTCCAATTTGTTATATATTTTTCTTCCAGAGCTTGTGGTTTTTTTTGCATTAAGAATTCTTTGCTTATACTAAGATCACAATTTTTCTCCTATGTTTTCTTCTAGAAGTTTTATAGTTTAGCTTTTACATTTGGGTTTATGATCAATTTCCAGTTAAAATTTATATATAGTGTAAGGCAAGGATCAAAGTTTATTTTTTCTCTCATGGATATCCAATTGTTCTAGCAACATTTATTGAAAATACTTTCCCATTGGATTGCATTGTCACTTTTGTCGAAAATCAGATGACTATAACTGTCTTTATTACTGTAGTTTTATGGTACATCTTAAAATAGTGTAACTCCTATCTTATTTTAGGAGGTAGTTTAGGAGGTAGTGTAAGTTCTCCAAATTTGTTCTTATTCAAAGTTGTCTTGGCTGTTCTAAATCCTTTAAAAGTATATAAATTTTAGAATCAGTTTGCCAATTTCTATTTTTAAAAACATGGTGGTGTTGTGATTGAGATTACGTTGTATTGACATCTTGAGAAATATTGAGTGTTTCCATTCATAATAATTCTGTATCTCTTCATTTTATTTACATCTTCTTTAATCTTTTTCTGTGATATTTTTTAGTTTTCAATGTACAGCTTTAGCACATATGTTGTTAAAATTATCTAGCATTTCTGAATTTTTTGGATGCTGTTGTAAATGGTATTAGTGGTAGCCAGCCTCCAGATTGGCCCCCAACCCTCCTTCCCTCCAGGTTTTCATGGCCTTGCGCAGTCCCCTCCCACGTTGTACCAGGGTTGGTCTGTGTGACCAATAGAATATTGCAGAGGTGAGGGAATGTCACTTCTAAGACTAGGTCATAAAAGGCACCTTAGCTTCCTCTTTTCTTTCTCTTGGATAGCTTGATCTAGTACACACAGGGCCAGCTCAGTTGGGAAATCCATGTGGTGAAGAACTGAGACATCCACCAATGAGGAGCTGAGGTCTCCACTAATAAGATGTTAGTGTGCTGCCTTGGAAGAAAATCCTCTAGCCCAGTCAAGCCTTCATATGTCTGCAGCCCTGGCTGACATCTTGACTACATCACTTGAGAGATTCTGAACCAGAGCCACCCAGTGACGTGGCTCCCAGATTCCTGACTCTCAGAACTGTGTGAGATAAGAAATGCCTGTTGTTTTCAGCTGCTAAGTTTTGGCATAATTTGTTATGCAGCAAAAGAGAACTAATATAATGTTGTTTTTTCAAATTAATGGTTTCTTTTGCATTTCAATTTCTAATTTTTTATTTCTACTATATACAAATTATTTTTAAAATATTGACCTTGTATTCTCCATCCTTGCTAAATTCCCTTACTAGTTTGAGTAGCTAATTTGCAGCTACTTTAGGATTTTCTACTTAGGCAATTATGTCAACTATGAAAAAGTTTTACTGCTTTTCAAATCTGGATGCCTTTTATTTCTTTTACTTGCCTTATTAAACTGGCTAGAACTTTCAGTACAATGTTTAATAAAAATGGTGAGAGCAGGTATTCTTGCCTTTTTCTTGATCTTAAGGGAAAGCATTTTGTTTTTCACAAGTATGAGGTTAGATGTAGGTTTTCCAATAGGTGCCCTTTATCAGGCATGAGGTTGTTTCCTTCTGTTCTTAGAATAAGAAAAAACTGACTGCTTCGATTATGAATCATTTTCTAATGATTTTTTTCCTGAACAATTGAGAAATTCATGGTTTGTTTTGTTCTATCAATATGGTAAATTATATTGATTGATATTTGTGAAACCAACCTTGCATTCCTGGGATAAATACCAGTTGGTCATGATGTATGCATTATTTTAGAAATTATTCAATGACTACTTTCCTCTTTTCTATTATTTCTGGTACATTTGCATTTTGCACAGCTGAGAGTGGGCTGTAGCTTCTGCTCCCAGTTGGCTATTGCTTGGGATTACAGGGATCTCTTGGTGCTGAAGCTTGCACAAGTGGGATTTTATAACCCTTTGAGATCTTTCAGAGTGATCAAAGACTTGTGGGAATCTTGGCAGACAAAAATCTCTTGCCCCTTGAATTAAATCAAATATTTGTTCAACTTTAATTTGGAGGATGAGCTGAAAACTGGGATAGTAAGTGGAAGAGTGAAGAAGGGGACTGTTATCCAAGCAATTTAGCCCCTGCCTAAGACAAACGTCCTGCAGATACTGGGTTCCACTGTCCTCAGAAGGCAGCTTCGTGACCTTCTATTGATGCTTGAATATCCATCCCTAAGTTGCAAACCACAGAAATTTAAACAGAAAAGGACTTTATTGAGGTACTTTCAAAGAATCCTCAGGAATGCTGGAGAAACAGAAAATGTATGGGAACCAAGAATAGTTGGTTAAGCATGTCAGCATGGGCATTTTTCTCTCTTAAGAAAGTCTCATGTGGAAGCATCCAGTTGGTCAAGACTGGGCTAGTCTCCCAGGCTGCTGAAGGGTGGGAGAGGGAATATCTACCTGTCTAGATTTTGTAGTGAGATGCAGGGCCTCTCCCCAAAACAGGGAGAGTATTTAAATACTGGATGTCCTAAAATGGCAAATGTTCACTAGGAAAATCCTGGCCATAGGGGTCTTACCCACATCTGAAGGAATGTTTCACAATACTCCTTCAACCACGCACTCTACTGTTCTTGAGAAGAGATTTGAGAACTACATTTTTTTCTCTATCTCCTAAGTCTGCAATGATGTAGTAGCACCCCGTAATGTTCTAGTATACCTTCCCTTATATATTGGTGGTCTAGGCAGCTGTCTGACAGACCGCCCCCCCCCTTAACGTGACCCTGGTCTGAGTAACTCCTCATTGTGCTGTGAGCTCAGTGGGGGTTTGATGAACATTTGCTGAAAGCTCAGCATCCATCTGTTTGGCTTGGGTATGAGATATTACGACAATTTATCATCCCTCAAGAGCACTAAGACCTGGGAAAACTTCCGTTGGCCTGCCTAGAAGGCTGGGTCAGTGTCTGTATGTTATGAGTAGGGAAACTGAGACATGGGAATATGAAAGGGAAACTCTCAGTGGGTGAGTCAATAGGGAAGGGTCTGGGCCACTCCACTGAGTCCCAAACAGCTGCCAATTTCTCAGGGTTAATGTGCTGAGAAGGGCTAGACCCTCTCGGCTTTCTCCATATCCCATCTGCTGTGGATCTTGAAGTCTGTGAAAATGGCTGGTGAGCAGAATAGAGCAATGCAGGCTCCCTTTCTCTCTCCCCTCATCCCATTTTTCATTCTCTCTTCCCTATCCCCATGTAATCTACACTGGGGCAATCAGATGACAAAAGCGTTCTACTTTCAAATAAGTTCACTCAAGTATTTATAGTAAGGAAATGCTACTGAATGGACCAGCTGCTAAAAATAGAAGGTCTGACCTAATCCATTCAGGGAGTCTGTGGCCCAGTGCATTTAGGGATAAAATAAATCATTCAGATCTAATATTTAGAAAACTTATCCCATCCTGAGGATGGTTGATCTCTCATGAGAAATGCTATAGTTTTTTCCAAATTGGCAACAATGGTGGGGATAGGCTTTTTAGGAATAAGGCTTGACTAAGCCTGGACATCAGAAGATCGTCTCAGTTCTGTCCTACTTTTCCTCCAGGAATATTGGCCTAAGTCTTCTAAGCTTTGTGCTACATAAATTTCAGTAAAGCTTGCTGAGCCCACAAGGGAGACTCGGGACTCTGACTTACGTTTTGAGAATGCTTTCTCTCTGTCAATTTTCTGGTTGATGCTCATTTAATTTTTCCACATGTATAGCTTCATTGAATATATAAATGAATGCACAACATTTATTGAGTACTTACTGAGTACCATGTACTGTGCTAGGCCCTTCTGGTGTTGTTTTATTTAGGTTTTACTATAACCTAGATATTTGCTCCCCATTTTGCTGTTGTAGAAACTGAGACTTAGCTAGGATTTTCCACAGCCATGTTACTTGTGAATAGCAGATTGAGATATGAATTCACATCTATTGTTGGGGATCGACCCTGTGTCTTACAGTATTGCTAAAGGCCACTTGGCATTTTATTCTGGGCTGGACAACTTATAGGTCCTCCATCAATGTTTGTGATGAAGGCTTTCTTTTTTTTATATATATATAATTTTTTATTTTTTAAAAAATATTTAGATTACATAAATGTTACACAAAATATATAGGGATTCCCATATGCCCTGTTCCCCACACCTCCCACACTCTCCCACATAAACTACATCCTTCATTAGTGTGGCACATTCATTGCAATTGATGAGAAGGCTTTCTTGATTGCACCACTCTTAGTATCTCCTCTTCCTTTAAGCTCAACTGCATAATTGTACTGTTCAACTTCACATTTTCTTTTATGTTATCTTATAGCACCCTTTGTATCAGTTAATAATGCATTTATGTTGCAAGGGAAATAAAACAGCCAATGTGGTAGTTTTAAAAAAAAGGTTGAAAGTTCTTTGACATTCCTCCTGTTGAGAGGTCGACTCTCTTTCCTCCCCTTGAGTCTAGTGGTTGTGTCAGCCCCTTGAGTCTGGCAGAAGTGACCCCGTATAACTTCTGGGGCTAGATCGGAAAAGGCCAGGCAACGCCACCTCTTGGAATGCTTGCCCTCAGAACCCAGCCAGCCATGTCAGCACTCTGCCACCACTGCTGGCAGAGCCCTGGCCTCAGTCATCCCAGCTCACTCACCAGACATGCACGGGAAAAAGCCAGCTTGCAAGTGGATTCCAGCTCTTCCAGATCCTTGGTGTTCGAGTTACCTCCAGCTGTTTGAATCTCCTCAGTTGAGGTCCCAGACATTGTGGAGTAGAGACAAGCCATTCCAGCTGTACCTTGTGTGAATTCCTGACCCACAGAATCTAAGAGCATGATAAGAGAACTATTTTTTTTAAACGACACCAAGGTTTGGGGTAGCTTGTTACACAGCAAAAGTAACTAGCAGTGGTTTATAGCAATAGAAGCATATGCAGGTATGTATATATGTTTACTATAGCAAGAGATCTGGAGGTAGGCTTTTGCTGGCATTAGTTCACTGCTTAACAATGCCAACAGGGACCCAGATTCTTTCCATCTGTCCACGCTGCCACTCTTAGTGTGTAGGCTTTTATCCTTGTGCTTTTCGCCTCATAGTTACAGCGAAACTACGCTAGCTCCAGGCATTGCATCAGCATTCAGGAAGTTAGGAAGAAGAAAGAACAGGCAGTCAGCCTCATCTACATGGTTTTATCAGGAAAGCAAAAGCTTTCCTAGAAACTCTGAAGCCTTCACTTATGTCTCACTGGCCAGAATTGTGTTGCACGGCCACCCTAGTGGGGAAGGGACTAGGGAGAATGGGCACAGTGCTTTTCTGAACAAAACCTAGACTCTGCTAGGGAGAAGGTGGGAGAACATGAATACTGTGTGTGCACGATCAGCGCTTGCCACGTACCTCAATTGTTTTACATGCATTTTCTGATCGGTTCAACTAGACGGTGAGGCTTTAAAAGCAGAAACAAGGCCAGTTGCTTCTCTGGAATGCTTCTTAGCATTCAATATATGCATATATATTTATATATCATTTTACAAATATTGGTATGTATTGTGAAAAATTTGATTTTTACCCACAATAAAAATATATATATATAGCGCTGAGAATATAATTTCTGATTAATACATACACTTATTAAAGAAAGAAAGAAAAAGGAAGATGTTTTCCAGAGCACCGGCCTTCCAACTTTTCCCCTTGCATATCCCGTGAAAGAATTTTGAAAGACTGTGTACCCCTTTGCACATTTTTACCTTGATATCTACAATTTTTCATGATAAGTTTATGTTGTTGCAAAGAATGTAATTTTTAACATATTGTAAATATTGATATTTAAAAACAATCCTATTATATGCTCTTTAAAAAGTTCCCAATGAAATCTAATTTTTGTAAGTGATTTGATATCTACCACCATCTATTTAAAAATACACAAACAAGCTTTTCTTCAGTAGTCAGAAAGTTTTACATCATTCATTTTTCTCCTTGCGCTTGTGTTTTCATTCCCTCCCCCACCAAATTTTATCCTAATGTAATATAGTTTTATGCTTGAAAGTTTTTTTAATTGATTTTTGTATCATACTTCTCACAACAAAAATATGCATATAAATTGAAATAACATTTTAAAACATCTCATGTGACAAAAATTCTCTAAATATTGAAAAATTTATTTTGGATTGAATTATCAGTAAAATTATTATTACTATACAATTGAGGAAAACAACATAAATATATTATACAGTTTGATATGTAATTTATAAACCCAAAAAGTGAAATTATTTTGGAAATACATCTGCAATGAGATGGATGGCATTTTAAAAAATTATTTCATGTATCTGTGGTGAACATTACTTATTGCTAATGAGACAATGCTTGGCATCAATTCCAATCTTATTTTTTGTTTTTTACAACACATGTGCTGAAATCATTGCTCACATGAGATGGATATGTAAGGGATTTTGTTACATTTGAATTAGTTGCACTCCCATGTATACTAAAAGTCACAGTGATCTATCATCAAAAATTATTTTTAATGATCTGTCAGCTGACAACTCAATTAGGTCCTCCTTCAATTATGTGGAAAGTAGAGAACTGGAAACCACTTGACTCGGAAAAGACCTTGTTACCCAGTCATTGGAGTTGTTCACCTGCAAATGGATTTGTTACCCGATCATTAGAGACATTTACAACATCAATATTTCTATTTATCTTCCTGTCTGGAGCCCTGGAGGATTACACTTCAGGAGGCATCATATTAAGATTTGGGGTGACTGAGAACTGTGCCTTTATTCTGTAAAGCAGAAGAGAAGGTGGGGAAGGAAAACTTGCTTGATGCCCCAACTGTAGGCAGATCAATTTTAGGAGAGTCCATGGAAAAACGGAGGATCTGGAAAGGGATTCCTATAAATCTATCCATGCCCTAAACCAAATCTGTTTGTACCCCCAAAGTATGTGTACCCCAGTTAGAAGACTGCTGTTCCAAAGGATGTTACAAGCCATGGGGCAGTTAACTTTCCTGGAGAGGATGGAATTGCTCCGTCCCTTCTGGCATGTTAGCTGTCACCTGATGTGCCTTATAGGTGTCATAGAGCCCTTAGAACAACCTCAAGCGGGAGGAATCATTATCCCTATTTTGCAACTGAGGATGCAGGGGTTTAGGGAAGTCAAAGCCAGCCAGTGCCAAAGCTGGGGTTCATACCCAGGCCAATGAGGTCGTAGAGCGGGAGCTCTTAGCCACTGCAGGCTTTAGCCCCAGTGCTCACAGCCCTTCACCCCAGGTATCAGCTGGGCTGCTGTTGCTGCTGCTTTCCCCTCTCTTTTTTTCTTTTTTTAAGGAGGCACCAGGAATTGAACCCAGGACCTCATACATGCAAAGCAGGCACTCAACCACTGAGCTACGCCTGCTCTGCCCCATTGGCAAGTTTCTCTAAAGCAGTGGGTCTGGAACTTGAGCGCACATCAGAGTGACCAGGAGGGCTTGTTAAAACACAGATTACTGGGCCCCTCCCTCAGAGTTTCTGATTCAGTACGTCTGGGGTGAGGTTGAGAATGTGTATTTCTAAGAAAGTTCCCAGGTCTGGGAGCCACGCTTTGAGAACCACTGCTCCGAAGCATGTCCTCAGGGGAGAGACGGCCATTTCTAATGCAGCGAGGAACCCAGAAGGGCCCTTTCACCTAGAGGGGAGTATGTATAAATACGTACATTGAATTGTTTTTCAACACCTGAAACAACTTTGGAAAAGCTTGTGCTGCAGGAATTTTTGCTGGAGATTGTTTTAGAGTGATTTTGTGCATGAGCAAGCTTGCATAAGGGGAAATTGTGTTTGCATTGGCTAAAGCAGTATTTTCTACTTTGCATATGAGATCCTCTGTTTCTTTGCCAAGTTGTCCCTTTCATCCTTCCACTCATTCTCCACCCTTTGGTTTAATCTTCAAGACTCATTTGAAGGTGGTATCTTCTCTCTGAAGTCTCCCAGTTGAATTAAGTACTTTCCCCCAACTCCTTTATCTCTGCATAGCATTCTACAGGCACGATCTGCTTGCATTTTCTCTCCCATTGGATAAGTTTCATACTAGCAAGTGCTCAAGAAATAATAATTAGCTAACATTTAATGAGCAACAATATGCTAGGCACCTGGCATATACTATTTCATTTAATCCTTAACTTTATGAGGTAGATGCTGTTGACATCTCTATTTGACAGCTGAGGAAACTGAGTCACCGAAAGGTAATTTAGCTAAGGGCATACAACTACTCTGCGGCATTTCCTTATTTAAGTCTCTGACCCCCAGGCTTGTAGCCTGCACATCCTGATCTGTCAGCCTAAGAAGTTCATTGACATTGAGGCACATAATTTATGCTGAGAGAATGCCAGTCCATTGATGTATGTTGTGAGAAAGGCCAAGGGGAATGGACACTTGGGGCAGCGTTTCTCAAGAAGCCAAAGCGTAAGCCTCCAGTTGATTGGCCAGCACCAACTGAGACCAGGAGAATAACATGGGTCCCCTCTACGGTAGCACTGGGCTGAGACAATCCGTGGCTGCAATAAGGATGTGAGTGGGAGCAATAGGGCAAGTCCTTGGGCATCGCAGCTTCTGTAGCTTTGTGGATAGGAGCAGGGAGTCCGCAGCTAGACTGGATGAGTGCAGGTTCCCTCACTGCCACTTCCTGGCCATGTGATGCTGGGCAAGCTACCCAATCGCCCAGTGCCTCTGTTTCCTCGTCTGAACAAAGATGTTGATACTAATGGAACCTATCTCATAGACACGTTGTGATGGCCAAATAGGTTAGCATATGTAGGGAACTTTGGAGAGTTTCACACACATAGCAAAAATTGTGTAAATATTTGCCATTGGGGCCATTACCATTGTAATCCCAGTGCCTAGTGGATGCCTGGCACTCAGGAGGGGCTCAATGACCATTGTGAATGCATAAATAAGTGAATGAATGATTATTTTGACTGGATCTTTGTTAGACTCTACAAAGTTTACTTGAGAGTAGTGGCTTTCAAAATTGTTTTTGACAGTGACCTACATTAAAGAAATAAATTTTAAATTGAGACCCTATACACACACATACACACATATTTCATGAAACAATACCGTTACTATATGTGATGCATCCTTATTTTTTTATTCTATGCTATTTCATTTTTTAAAAAAATGTTGGTCCCCCACAAGTCAGATTTTACCAATTAGGACCTCAGGGTTGGCGGTTTGAAAAACGACCACCTTAAGAGCCTTTCTCTCCGCACATGGACACATTCCACCTTTAGATATGTTAATATCGCCAGGCTTTGCATCTCCCTGCTCTGACTTTAAAAGACAAACTCATTCTTCTTCTTTTCGAAGTCCTTGGGCCCTATGTTCAGTTGAAGGGCCACCATTTCTCCTCCTGTGCAGAGTTTGGAGGCTTCTCATGGCCCATGTGACATGCCCTTGAGGTCTGTGATCTTTCCAGAGGCCAGTGGTTGTGAGTCTCCCATGAAGCTCCAGCTTTCTCAGGGCAGGATGGACTAGAGCTACAGCCTGAAAGCCACTGTCTCAAGGGCGTCTGCCTCTTGGGCAAAATTTGGACTTGGCTAAGGAGATGCTGCCTTCTCTTTAAGGTGCCTCAGTTTTGTTTTAACGCTTTTGCATAAAAACGACCTGCGGCTGGCTGGGGTATGCTCTGGTCTTTTCCTGCTCCTGGGTTCACTCTGATGTAATTTGCCACCGGCTCTTCCTCTGACCTGGGCTGCTGGCTCCTTGGTCCCCAGTTCTGCACTTGGAAAGCCTTTGACAGGAGATTTTCAGAGAAGCCTGGATTCCTGAGAGTTCTACAGCTGGCAAGAGTGAGTAGGAAACCTGTTCTGCTGAAGAATTATGATGGGGTGGATTGGGGGTGGCTGTAGTGGAGGGAGAGGGAGGGCGTGCGTGGTGGATCGTGTCCTGAGGTGGGTTTAGAGTTACATGAGCTCTAGTTAGGCTCTCTTTTTAAACAGACTGGTGTTGAGCTCCAATTTTGCCCAGGATCACGCCCCCTTTTCTCTGCTCACTCGGTTTTCTTTGGTGGATGGTTAGGACAGAATCCTTTGGAAACTTTCTGTAGCCACTGACTTGGCTTTTTACAAGACTTGCATATAAACACCATGTGATACTATTTCCAGTCAAAGGAGCAGAAACAACAAAAAAATCAGCCGCAGGGCCAGGGGCGCCTCCTTTGGCCCAGGTAACTATAAATGTGACAATAGTACTACTACTAATGCCTGCTCCTATTTATTGAGCATCTTCCAGCTTTGTCACCCACTGGTTGCTGTGTCTCAGCTCTATTGTTTGTGGTCCACGCGGCCTCTATTCGTCTTTGTCTTCTACGCATTTTAAACTTTACTCCGTAGTTTCTTCTAAATGCTGATGCTGGCCTTCTTAGACCACTGCCACTTCGGATCCTTGTTTTCCCTGGTTTAGGAGGGTGAATACCCTCACCTGTTTTCCCACTCTGCTTTGTCCTGCTTTCTCCATCTTTTCTCAAAACTGTTAGAACAATTCCCCCAAAGACTCAGTAATGCAGACTCCTACAGTTTGTTGATTTTGTGTGTGTTCACATTTCCCAAGTATTCCCTAGCCTATTTGTTGTCGATAATTATTTTTGCAAAGTCTTCATTACTTCCTAATTGTTTAAACCTGTTTTTTTGGCCTTCTCCCCCCACCTCTATCCTTCCCCTTGTTTTCTCTATTAAAGTAGTAGGTCGGACTTTTGGATTGCAGAGGGCAAAAATTTTAAAAATAAAAATAAAGGTAGGGTAGCTTTCATAGGGCTGTTATCTTTCTATGTTTCCAAATAAGAACAGCTTTCATTTACTTTTGCCATCATGTCATAGAGGAAATTGCCCGGTGGAGTTTTAGAAAGATTTCATATGCCTCTGTGGAGATGTAGTCTCATAGGAGCTTTTTGTTTCCTTGGTGTGATCCAGCTCTGCTTTGTCTCTGACTCTAGTTCAGTGTGATCTCTTGGGCACCTACTGTGTGCTTAGAACTGTGGTGTGCACAAAAGAAGTATCAGACTTTTGCCTTTACCCTCAGGGATCCAACAGAAAAGACAAGACAAACTCCTGTGTAAAGTTATAATGTTTGAGTAGACCTTCCCCAGGAGACCATTAACTTCTTAAGGCAGGGATCATATCTTAGTTGTGTCTACATATCCCACTGCACCAGTACGGTGTCTGATAGATGATACACACCCTATATTGATGTTGGTTCATTCAAAATGAATTACAGAAAAATACAAGATAAAAAACATCTAGATGCTTAAATGAAGACATGTACCAATGCTGTGCAAGACCGTAAGTGGGAAGACAGAACAGGAAGGGGATGGGGCTGAGTGGGCTCAAGTTGGCAGGAAGATTTCATGGGAGAAGGTGGTGAGATCTGAGATAGGTCCTCAGGAATGAGTAGAAGTTGGCATGGCATGAACTGATAATGAATAGTTGGGTCTTGTAGGAAAGCAAATTGAGGCCAAGGGGATAATATGCAGGAGGGTGGCTATGTCTTTGTTTTGCAGGTTAAACTTTTTTGGATGGAGATGGACACCAAGGAACCATTTAGGACAGTGGGGGAGATTTTGCTTTTTAGGAGACATTTGGCAATGTCGAGAGACTTTTTGGTTTTTACAGCTGAGAAGGTGCTTCTGGCATCTAGTGGGTAGAGGCCAGAGATATTATTAAACATCACATATTATGTAGGACAGCCCCTGTTTAATTTGCTGAAAGCAGAAACCATAAAATGGGTTGGCTTAAACAATGAGCATTTATTAGCTTGCAGTTTGAGGATGAGAAAATATCCAATCAAGTCTTCATCAAGACAATGCTTTCTTCTTGAAGACTGGCAATCCTGGGCTCCTCTGTCACATGGCAAGGCACATGGTGATGTCTGCTAGTCTCTCCCTTCTCTTCTGAGTTTCATTTCGCTGCTTTCCGCTTCTTGCTTCGGTGGCTTCCTTCCCCTCTCTCTGCATTCATTACCTTTATAAAGGATTCCAGTAAGAGGATTAAGACCCATCCTGAATGAGGAGGGTCACTTACAATGGGTCCCCACCCACAAGAATGGATTAAAGAATATGCTTTTCTAGGATACAAACAGTTTCAAACCACCATACTCCACCCTCTGGACCCCCAAAAGACTTGTTATTTCCACATACAGAATACATTCATTCCATCACAATATCCCCAAAGCCTTAAATCATTTCAGTATCAATGCTAAGTACAAAGTCTCATCAAAATTGGTTATAAGTACGGTCTGTGCTGGGGCATAATTCCCTTCCATCTGTGGACCTGTGAAACTTAGAGAACAAGTTATCTGCTTCCAATATACAATGGAGGGAAGGCATAGGATAAATATTTCCATTTCAGATTGGCACCAATACACAGGCACCACAGTATGTGCATAGGGGCTACTCTGCTTCTGCCACCCACAATGGGAGCATAGGCTGGGTCCAGGGATGGGTGGGGGAGCCAGCAAGGGTGCCATGAGCTTCTCCCACTGCCTTTAAAGCTGTGTTTTCTTGATTTGGCACTCACCCAGTTACTGCAACCCTTTGTTTTCTGGAGTTTTGAGGAAGACAGATGTGCCATTTTTTGCTAATCATTCAAAGATTCTGTGGGGGAATGGCACCCTGGAGTTGCCTTCTTGGTCAACTAGAAGCTTGAAAGTATGGACTTTGGAGTGATGCAGTCCCAAGTTCAAATCTCTGCCTCTACCACTGAGTAACTTGTTTCTTTGGGCAAGGTGCTTAACTTTTTGAAGCCTCAGTCTCCTCATTTGGAAACATAATCATAGGCAAATAATACTTCCCTCACAGGGTACTGGGCATTACCACAAAACCAGTTCATGTTTCCATTGTTTAGGTCATGCAGTTCTGCAATTTATTGTTGACATAAATATCTTTCCTGCTGGACTGAAGTCATTGAGGGTCTGAATAGTATCTTATGATCTTTGTAGTCTCAGCTCTTTGCCCAATACCTGGCACATCATGGTGCTCAGTAAGTGCTTATTGAATGAATTAATGAGTAATGCACATAACACACCCTCTGCAGTCTCAGTGGATGATGTTTCCTGCCTGCCTCCTTCCCTTATCCCTCTTCAGTGGGTATAACTTATTGGAAGAGGTAGGAAGGAGGTTAAGTGGAGCCATGGAGTGATGGTGACTTTGACCTTGATGTCTTGGTTGGTTAAAGGCTGTATGCAAATCCATGCTTGAGACATGTGGCGGTTAGCAAATATGTTCCTGAGACCTGCTTAAGGAACGGGATGCTTGTCTATTTGTGGCTCCATGACACAGAGTAACATTAGTTAGTTCTCATCTGGACTATTTGATTCAATTTGGGGTATCAAATATTAGGAGGGAGGAGATATTGGATTCATTAATATTCATAACCCTGGCTGCTTCCAAAAGTTCTGGGGGAAAGGGTAAGGGAGGCATTCACAAGTTGATGAAGGTCTCCCTGGTATGCTCTTGGAGCACCTGGATGTCCCAAATTATGATGGATGGCTGAAGGAAATGTGTACAATGGAGAGCAAGTGAGAGTCAAATGCTGACTGTCTTCCTGAGAGCAGGGTGTTTGGTGGGAGCAAACCTGGGTTTCAGTGTCTGTGTGACTGTGGGCCCACCTTTCCTCATCTCGAAAATTAAGGGTTGAGACTAGAAGATATTTGCAGGTCTCTTTCAGTTAATAGGGGCTAATTTGAGAGCTGTGCTAGAGAGAAAAACATAAACTCTGTGGGTGTCACTGGAGCAGAACTCACACCAATGGGGTAGGAGGAGAAGGGGTCAGTTTGTTCAACGCGATAATGCCATTTCAGAGGGAGGGAGAGTGTGGATAAATGCTGCCACCAGAAATGCGGCCAGGGTGCAAAGCTACCAGCCTGGGCTGTCCTAGAGATGACTCGTAAGATTCTGGTAACAGTAAGAGACCTTGATTTTAAAAAATAAACTTAAAATTTTAGAATAGTTTTAGATTTACAGAAAAATTGTAACGATAACACAGAGTTCCCATATAGTCTGCATCCAGTTTCCCCTATGATCAATGTCTTACATAAACATGGTCCACTGTTTTTTACCATTAATGAACCAATATCGATACATTATTATTAACTAGAGTCCCTACTTTCTTCAGATTTCCTTAGTTTTTACCTTAAGTTCTTTTTGTGCTTCAGTATCGTATCCATCCAGGACACCACATTACATTTAGTCATCATATTTCCTTAGACTCCTCTCGGCTGTGACAGTTTCTCAAACTTTCCTTGGTTCTGATGATCTTGACAGTTTTGAGGAGTACTGGTCAGGTATTTTTTCTTTTTTCTTTTCCAATTTTATTGATACAGATTAATAAAGCATAAATCCATCCAAAGAGTATAATCAATGATATTTGGTGTAATCACATATTTGTACATTCATTACCCCAATCACTCCCAGAGCACTTTCATTATTCTAATAATAATAATAAACAAAAACCAACAAACAAAACTCATCACCTCTCAATCTCTCTGTACCTTGCCTGCCTTACATAGCTGCTATTCATTTTCCTTCTCTCTAGTATATTTGTATTTATATTTTGTAAAAACAGTCTTATATAAGCAATATCACCCATATTCGTGTTTTACATGAGGTTTTACTTCTTACACAGTCCCATGTTACAGTTTTTAGCTTTCCTTCTAGTAACATACATTACTTTAGACTTTCCTTTTCAACCACTGTCATACCCATACAATAGCACTGCTACTTCCAAACACCATGATATGCTTTAACCATTTCTATTAATTTCCAAAGATTTACAAACAACCTTTTAAAGAATTCTGCACAGATTAACCCTCAGCTTTCCATTCTCAATGCTCCTTCTATTTTCTGATGACCTATATTTTAATTATTAACTTCATGAGTTTACACAATATATTTAGTTCATAATAGCGCAATCATACAGTATTTGTCCTTTTGTGTCTGGCTTGCTTCGCTCAACATAATGTCCTCCGGTTTCATCCATGTTGTCATATGCTTCATGACTTCATTTCTTCTTACTGCTGCATAATATTCCATCATGTGTATACACCACAATTTATCCATTCATCAGTTGATGGACACCTGGGTTGTTGCCAATGTCTGTCAGTCGTGAGCCATGCTATGAACATTGGTGTGCAGTTGTCTGTTCGTGTCTCTGCTCTCAGTTCTTCTGGATATATACCTAGTAATGGTATTGCTGGGTCACATGGCAAGAATATATTCAACTTCCTTAGGGACTGCTAAACAGTCCTCCACAGTGGCTGTACTATTCTACATTCCCACCAACAGTGAAGAAGCGTTCCTATCTCTCCACATCCTCTCCAACATTTATAGTTTTCCGAGTTTTTAATAGCGGCCAGTCAATAGGTATGAAATGATATCTCATTGTAGTTTTGATTTGCATTTTCCTAA
The DNA here is from genome assembly GCA_029593785.1 of Cabassous unicinctus. NCBI lineage: Eukaryota > Metazoa > Chordata > Mammalia > Cingulata > Chlamyphoridae > Cabassous > Cabassous unicinctus. Next base: position 3,778 of record JAQZBX010015425.1, on the reverse strand, counting down.
TCAGTAGTGATAGTGAACATTTTTTTCATGTATTTATTTGCCATTTATATTTCTTCTTTGGACAATTGTCTTTTGCCCATTTTTTAATCAGGTAGTTTGTCTTTTTATTGTTGATTTGTATGATCTCTTTGTACATCATAGATATTAAACCCTTATTTGGATTGCCAAATATTTTCTCCCACTGAATTGGCTGCCTTTTCACCCTTTTGACAAAGTCCATTGAGGAGCAAAAGTGTTTAATTTTGAGGAAGTCCCATTTATCTATTTTTTTCTTTTGTTGCATGTGCTTTAGGTGTAAGGTTTAAGAAACTACTGCCTACCATAAGATCTTGAAGATGTTTTCCTACACTTTCTTCTAGGAGTTTTATGGTTGTTGTTTTTATATTTAGGTCCTTGATCCATTTTGAGTTAATTTTTGTATAAGGTGAGATAGGGGTCTTCTTTTTTTCTTTTGGATATGGCTATCCAATTGTCCCAGCACCATTTGTTGAATAGACTTTTGACCCAGCTGGGAGGGCTTGACCGCCTTGTCAAAAATCACTTGACTGTAGATGTGAGGGTCTATTTCTGAGTTTTTGATTCGGTTCCATTGGTCAATGTGCCTATCTTTATGCTAGTACCATGTTATTTTTACCACTGTAGCTAGGTAATATGTTTTTTAAAGTCCATAAGTGAAAGTCTTCCAATTTTGTTCTTCTTTTTAAAGAAATTTTTGGCTATTCAGGGCCCCTTACCCTTCCAAATAAATTTGATAATTGGTTTTTCCATTTATGCAAAAAAAGCTATTGAGATATTTATTGGGATTACATTGAATCTGTAAATCAATTTGGGTAGAATTGACATCTTAATGATATTTAGTCTTCCAATCCATGAACACAGAATGTCCTTCCATTTATTTAAGTCTTTTTCAGTTTCTTTTAGCAATGCTTTGTAGTTCTCTGAATACGATCCTTTATGTCCTTGGTTAAGTTTATTCCTAAATATTTTATTGTTTTAGTTGCTATTGTAAATGGAATTTTTTTTTCTGATTGTCTGTTCAGAATGCACATCAGTAGTGTATAGAAACACTATTGATTTTTGCATATTAATCTTGTATCCCACCACTTTGTAGGAGCTTTGTTGTGGAGTTTTCAGGAGATTCTAGATATAGGATCATATCATCAGCAAACAGTGGAAGTTTTACTTCTTCCTTTCCTATTTGGGTGCCTTTTATTTCTTTATCTAGCTTAATTGCTCTAGCTAGAACTTCTAGCACAATATTGAATAATAATGGTGACAGTGGGCATCCTTGTCTTGTTCCTGATGTCAGTGGGAAAACTTTCAGTCTTTCACTTTTGAGTACTATGCTAGCTGTAAGTTTTTCATATATGCACTTTAGCATATTGCGAAAGCTTCATTTTTATCAAGAAAGGGTGCTGTATTTTGTCAAAAGCCTTTTCTGCATCAATTGAGAGGATCATGTGATTATTCTTCTTCAATTTGTCAATGTGGTTTATTACACTAATTGATTTTCTTGTGTTGAACCACCCTTGCATATCTGGGATAAAACCCACTAGATCATGGTGTGTAATTCTTTTAATGTGCATTCAGATTCTGTTTGCAAGTATTTTGTCGAGGATTTTTGCATCTATATTCATTAGAGATATTGGTCTGTAATTTTCTTTTTTTGTAGTATCTTTAGCTGGTGATGTTGGCTTCATAGAATGCATTTGGTAGCATTCTTTCCTGTTCAATTTTTTGCAAGAGCTTGAGCAAGATTGGTATTAGATTGTCTCTGAATGATCGGTAAATTCACCTGTGAAGACATCTGGTTCCGGGCTTTTCATCTTTGGGAGATTCTGATGACTGTTTCAGTCTGTTCACTTGTGATTGATTTGTTGTGGTCTTCTGTTGCTTCTAGGGTCAGTGTAGGTGGTTTGTGTGTTTCTAGGAAATTGTCCTTCTCCTCTACATGGTCTAGTTTTTTGGCATGCAGCTGTCCATAGTATCCTCTTATGATCTCTCTTACTTCTACGGGATCAGTGGTAATGTCCCCCCTCTAATTTCTGATTTTATTTATTTGCGTCTTCTCTCTTTTTTTCTTTGTCAGTTTAGCTAAGGGTTTGTCAATTTTGCTGATCTTCTCAAAGAGCCAACTTTTGGTTTTGTTGATTCTCTCTATTGTTTTTTTGTTCTTGATTTCGTTTATTTCTGCTCTCATCTTTACGATTTCTTTCCTTTGTCTTGGTTTGGAATTAGTTTGCTGTTCTTTTCCTAGTTCCTCTAGGTGTGCAGTTAGATCTTCAATTTTAGCTCTTTTTAAAAAAATATAAGCATTGAGGGCTATAAATTTCCCTCTCGGCACTGTCTTTGCAGTGTCCCTTAGGTTTTGTTATGTTGTGTTCTCATTTGCATTCGTCTCAAGATATTTGCTGAATTCTCTTGCAATTTCTTCTTTGACCCACTGATTATTTAAGCGTGTGTTGTTTAATCTCTATATATTTATGAATTTTCCCTTTTTCTGTTCATTGTTGATTTCCAGCTTCATTCCATTATGACCAGAGAAAATGTTTTGTATAATTTCAACCTTTTTAAATGTATTGAGATTTGATCTCAATACATTCAACATATGATCTATCTTGGAGAAGGAGCTATGAGCACTTGAAAAGATAGTATAACCTGCTGTTTTGAGATGCAATGTTCTATAGATGTCTGTTAGGTCTAGTTCATTTATCACATTATTCAAGCTTTCAGTTTCTTTATTAATCCTCTGTCCAAATGTTCTATCTAATTCTGAAAGTGGTGTATTAAAGTTGCCAACTATTATTTTAGAGATACCTATTTCTCCCTTCAGTTTTACCAGTGTGTGCCTCATGTATCTTGGGGCGTTCAGGTTAGGTTCATAAATATTTAGTATAATTATTTCTTCTTGGTGAATTGCCCCTTTTAGGAATATATAATGACCTTCTTCCTTCCTTTTGACAGTTTTGCATTTGAAATCTATTTTGTCCAATATTAGTATCGCTACTTTATCTCTTTTTTGGTTACTATTGGCATGGAATATGTTTTTCCAACTTTTCACTTGTAACCTGGTTGTGTCCTTATGTCTGATGTGGGTCTCTTGTAGACAACATATAGATGGCTCATTTTTTATTCATTCTGTCAGTCTATGTCTTTTGATTGGGGAGTTCAATTTACTAACATTTAATGTTATTACTGTAAAGGCATCACTTACTTCATCCATTTTGTCCTTCAGCTCTCTGTTGTCATATCATTCTATTGTCTGTCTTCTTATCCTTTAGTTTACTCTTCCTAACAATCTTTATTTCTAAACTCTTCTCCAAATCTCTTGCCCTTGTTTTTTCCTTTCAGGCTGCAGCACCCCCTTTAGTATCTCTTATAAATCTGGTCTTTTGGTAACATACTCTCAGGTTTGTTTGTCTATGAAGACTTTGAACTCACCCTCATTTTTGAAGGACAGTTTTGCCAGATACAGAATTCTTGGCTTGCAGTTTTTCTCTTTCAGTACTTTAAATACACCATACCACTTTCTTCTCTCCTCCATGGTTTCTGATAAGAGGTTGGCATTTAATCTTATGGAGTTTCCCTCATATGTGATGCTTTGCTTTTTTCTTACTGCTTTCAGAATCCTCTCTTTATCTCTGATATTTGTCATTCTGAATAGTAGATGTCTTGGGGTAGGTCTATTCAGATTTATTCTGTTTGTGGTGTGTTGTCCTTCTTGGATATTGATATTTATGTCTTTCATAAGGGTTGGGAAGTTTTCAGTCATTATTTC
>JAQZBX010015424.1:0-37568 GCA_029593785.1 Cabassous unicinctus | reverse complement strand
GAAATACTCGGGCTTTTTTGGGACTTTGGGTGTTGTCCTGAGTGGCGAAGCAGCGACGAATGTAGGCCATTTTCCATCAGAATATACCATGCAGAACTGGGTGGGAAAGAGTGTGGTCTGTGATATGAACTGTAGTCTATGCTCGGTGGCAAGGCCCCAGGATGTGTATATCCATTGCGGGTGTAATACCACACGGATGTGGAATGTATGTGTGGGGTGTTTTGTGGGGTGTGGGTGGTGGGGAGCATGGGAATCCCTGTAATTTCTGAGTAATATTTGGGTAATCTAGGCACCTTTATAAAATGTATATATATATATAATAACATTTATGTAAACAAATGCACATATATGCATATGTATTTATATATCATTTTACAAAAAATAAATAAATAAATAAATAAATAATTAAATAAAAATAAAGTAAATTATGTACTAGAGTTAAAATAATAACATCCTTGAATCAATTTAATAAAAGTAAAAAGTAACACCAATGCTAAGTTTCAAAAATGGGAAGGAGGGTAATTTTAGTAAAATATTATATGCCATGGAACCAACTGAATTTTCTTGTCCATTATACTGTTTCACTCTGACACTTCTCTGAACATACATGTGAAAAACTTTACATGCGAACCAAGGCAAGTATATAAATTAATTTCTACCTATCAATTACCATAACACAGGTTAGAAAGTGAAAATGAGATATGGTCAGATGTCCCAATCAACAGGGTCTTTTGAACATCTTGAAAGTTATATAGCTAGATACATCTATGAGATATAAAAGTATCCTTGTTGACATAAGTATTTTACCTGTGTAGATAGTGGCCCAAAAAGGAGTTAGCAAAATATTAAATTTTCCTCTTGGGAAATCCTGCTAATTTCTCAAAAAAGAGGGTGAAAAACTCTGATTTATATAAGCCTCACATAAATGAAAAAACAAAACAAAACAAACCAAAAACAAGCCAATAAGCCAACCCCTCAATCATAAGACTTGCATTTACAAACTTTATTCCTGCAATAATAAAATTAAACTTAATTATAAGTAATGCCTAAAGGTTGACTCCTGAAAATTTCCTTGTTCCTGATATGTGGCATTTCTCTAAACCAAACTTTGCAAATAAACTCACTACCTTCCCCTTGATGTGGGACATGATTCTTGGGGATGAGCCTCCCTGGCACCAAGAGATTATTACCAAACATTCACCACCAATGCATTGTGAAAAGACCTTGATCAAAAAGGAAATACCAAGTAAAATATAATTTTTATGTCTAAGAGATTTCAAAGTGTGTCAGGAGGACATTCCAGAGGTTAAACTTATTCAGACCTCAGCTAGAATTCATAAACTGCCAGAGTAAACAACACCTCAAACAAAAGTGCTCCTGATGGCCCTAAGGATGTCAAGACACCATAGGCAAGCAACATAGCCACATGAAATCACCACCTCCTCAGTAGGACCTACATGGAAATATATGTAAATATATTTCCCAATATAGCATAGATACACTCATTTATAAATTCCCTAATCATGACTGTTCTACTCCTTCTATCTGAAACTTTAATTTTCAAATTACCTCTTAAATTTAGTTCTCAGAGATGAAAAGTCTTAGGATTGTTCATATGCTGATTGTGCCCTGAAACCCAGCAGATATATGGCCAAATCTTACCTTCCTATTTTTTGGGCCTGCACTGGACAGCCAAAAAAATTATAAGGACCAACCCCTCCTCAAAACATTGAGTATCTTCAACTGCAAGCAAAATGAGTCCATTCCTCTACATCCCTTTTGAGCCTGAAGCAGTCATAGACATCATTCCAAACCCCTCAAGATTAAGGAATGAACCAAAATGATGGTGGAAGGAGTGTAACCACTGATCAAAGCAGATTTATTGTTATTGTAGTTGTTAATTGAGTAAATAGTAACTATTGATGCAAATAATGATTTTTTTTTAAACAAAAGAAAAATCTCCAAGTACTAATACAGAGGAGAAAGGAGAGCATTCCTGATAGTTTACACTTTGGACAACATTTAATGATAAGGTTGTCTCCATCTGGTAGTGATAGCTTATTTTGAAAAGACATGTATGCTATAGTAATTAATGTACATCTGTTCCATGCATTGAAACTATCTGATTTAATGAAAAAATTCAATGTCAAACAGTTATTGTAACTTGCTCCTTCAGAATCCCCTAACTGCCTCCATAAGGTACTCTAATCTGTTTGCCATTTGACTTTCACTCCAAATTTCTTGTTTACAGATTTCTCTGCGCAAATAGTTTCTCTTTCCATAAATGTGCAGCTTCAATAATATTGATGAATTTGTTTCTTTTGATAGCTATATATTTTATTTTTTATTTTTAAAGTTTTGAATACATTGAGTTAGTATAATATTTAATTTATGAGATAAAGAAAATTATGAAAAAAAAATTGGATGGTTGGATAAAATGATGCATACATAAATAGACATGTAATAAACCTATAAAGGCAAAGTCTCATAACATCATTTGAGTTAAAGCAATGTGTATATATTTCTTCACTGTATAATTCTCTCATTTTTTCTATATCTTTCTATTTTCTCAGAATGAAATGATAACACATACAAATTGAAATAAATTAAAACCTTTTAAGTGGCAAGTCACCAAAATTTTGTGAGAAAATCCTTGGTGATTTTCAATTAAATGAACACTGAAGTTCACATGATGAGACTTTAAATTATTAAAAAGAATTCTACATAATAAAACTGATAGGAGGAAGTCAACTTTCTCTCCTAAACATGTAACATTTTGTAACATTTTCCTTATTACCTTAAAGGCAAAGGAATAATTTTTGAAACCTTCAATTTTAAAGACCAAAAAGAGTATTAGGTTATAAACAAATACCATACAGAATGCCACACAAATGGTGTAAAGTACATTTCTTTGAAAAACACATTGTCATTGCTCAATTTGTGATTTGAGTGTGTTCAATGCTTATGCACAATACAAATGGATAATAAGTATACTGGAGATAGATGTATTAGAAAATTGAGAAAATAGTGTTATTTCCTAAAGTGTGTTATGAAAATAAGTAGATTTAAATCTTAGAGATATATTTCCATAGTAATCTTATAAAAAATTCTCCATGCACTATTTTATAATAAATATAGGGCAAAGTTTTAAATGTTGGTATAATAGCCACTGAATAAACAAATGCAAATAACATGTATAATAGGAATATTGCATTTGGAATATATTTATTTCATGAACTCATCAGTATATACATTTTAATAATCTATACATACGTGATATGTGGTTTGTAGTAATGATTGATAGGTTTCAGATTTCCACATTTTCAAGTTCTTTTTTATCTTTATTATTATTGATTTACCAAAAATGCATATTACATTGATTTATAATGATAAAAAATATTAATTTCATTCTCATATTAATACTCAAATTTCACAAATACATAAAACCAATAAGCAGTACTTTATCCTTGAGGGAGATATTTATTGCATCTATCATCTGTCTGTCTATCTATCTATTTATTTATCTATCTACCTACCTACTTACCTACCTGACACATCTAGGAGTGTATGCATGTATGTGCTTATGGATTTATAGTAATGGCTATATTTTTTTCTGGCTGAAAATGAATACTAACGAATACTATAAGTTTAATAGACAAAACAGTTGATAATATGCTTAAGATTTGGAATTTAAAATCAAATATGGAAATGCATCTCACACTGTAGCATGCCTGCACTCTTGTCTGGGTTGTGTACTGTGTTGTGCACTTTTCCCTCATTTCTAAATAAACTCTTTATTCCCTTGCCTACCCTAAAAATAATCATATATAGGTGAGATACTGAAAATCTTGGCCGAAATAGATATCATTATAAATAGAGACAATGGTTGAAGTGATAAATCTTTATAGGGCAACTCCTCATCCCTCCATGTGAGCATGAGGCAGGTACATCAAATCCAATGAGTCCCAGATGTTACCCCAAAGAAAGTGAAATGAAAGGAAAAAAGAAAAAGAATAATACTGAGTTGTTTTTCTGTTTGTTTGTTTGTTTGTTTGTTTCTGTGGGTATTTATCAGCATTTAGTACTAGACATTTTAGTACATTAATTTGCTGTCTCCACCATCACCCTGAATTCAACTCTGCAAGTTCAATTGTTCCATATGACTTTGTCCTAGACATCATTTCTTTATAAAAATCACAAATCATAGGAAACATAAAAATAGTACATCCCTTTTAAAGAAGAAAAGACTATTTAGGTTCATTATGTTTATGAATATATGCACGCAAATAAAACCAAAGCTACATATCTACACATAACTATGAACAATGGTATTTCAAGGAAATGAAGAGGTAATTAAAAATACAGCAGTTCAATAAATTCTGAGAATATTGTAAAGATTATATATACATATAAACAAATGTATACGAATATGGAGATGTGTATAGGTATATATACATATATATGAAGGATGAATGAGGGGAAGTGGAAAAAGAATAATGGGATAACAATAAATATTCCAAACATGTATCACATTTGAACTAAATCGAAAAGAAGAGAAGAAATTGGTATCTGGAAATCTTAGAGAACTAATGATATTAAAAAATTACTATTTGCTATGGTTTTCCCAGGAACCATCCCATTATTAATACCATGTAATAGTATTGTATATTTGTTATAGTTCATGAGAGAGCATTCTCATATTTGTGCTATTAACAAGTCTATCATCCACCATAGGTTCATATGGCCCCATGATTTGTACAATCCATCCAAAAAATACATCAAATGTAATCCATGGACTAAAATTACCTGTAATATTATGACACTGCTCTTTCACCATTTGTAACAAATGTTCCACCTCAATGTGATTTGTTCATTTTGGGCAATTTGTGGGAATCCCGTATGGTATGCATGACTGTTCTGTAAACTCACAAATTCTCTATAAAAAAATCAAAGGAAAAATGACGAACTAAAAAATAAATTGCGACACATATGCTAAAGGGCTAATTTTCCAAATATATAAAGAACCCTGCAAATCAATAAGAAAAATACCAACAATCAATAAAAATTGGGAAAAGATCTGTAGACAGTTTTCAGGACATGAAATAAAGATAGCTATTATATATGAAAAAACGCTTAATCTTACATATAAAAATACTGTGATTTAAAAGCATTTTTATACTATTTTTCCCATGTCATGTTAACAAAATGTAAAACAAAATGATAGTATGTTTTTCACAAATTCTGTTTGACAAGCACTCATATATTGCAGGTAAAAGTTTTCAGTGGAGAAAACTGTGTAATAAGGAAGTTATAAATGCCTATACTCTCTGGCCTAATAATTTATCTTTTTTAGCATGTTAACCTTTAGATACATGACCTTATATTGCAGCACCGTTTTTAATTGTAAATGTTAGAAACAAAGCAAATGTCCACCAGTAGGGATTGTTTAAATTACTATAAACTCTTCAATAGAATACCTGTATTTGCAAAAATAATGAGAAGGCTCTCTATGATGTGGTATGGAATGTTCTCCATAAAATGTTTACTAAAGTGTGTAGAATAATCTCTAAGATATATTGTTAACTAAATAAATTAAGAAAAAAAAGATTACTTTTTGGAACATACAAGAAAATCAATACATGACTTATTTTGGAGTGCAAATATCTTGAAGAAAAAGAAAACAGATAAAAAGAGGGAAGACTATTACAAAAAAAAACTATTGCTAAAGAGGAAGGAAATCTCCTATTTAAAAAACAACAACAAGGAATTTAAAAAATCCTACACATATATTCATGTTTCAGAGAATATCTTACCCAAGAAAGTATGAATCTGATTATAGAACCAAAAAAGTCAGAAGTATCAATTAGTAAAAAATTTACCATTCCATAGTATACTACATGAATGAAGCTAATATGAGAGCTCCATATAAAAAATTTTAAAAAAAAGGAAAGACATTAGCATGGTAGCAGAACATAAGGCATATAATAATATAATATAAACATTACAAATTAGAAAAGGAGATAAAGATATGTGGAGAAATACTATTGAATAAAAAACAAATTTGACTGAAGAAGATATCCTAAAGTTATTAGGTATTTCAAAATTAAATTAACATTCATTTAAAATTTCCAGAAGATATTAGTGATGTAAAAAATGCAATATAATAAAGTGACCTCATTTTTATCACTAAAATGTGCCTTACCAAAAACTAAAAAATGTTTACTTTGATGAAATTGTTAATGTCATCTATATTATCTATTTTTTTATGGTGCACAGTTTTTTTTATAGTATCTTCCCATAATGCTTTTTGTTTCTGTGGGTTGGGTATTTATGTCACCCATTTTATTTCTGAATTTATTTATTTGCATATTTTCTCTCTTTTTGTCAGTGTAGTAAAAGTGTTTTCAATTTTATTGACTTTATTGGTTTTGTTGATTCTCTCTATTGCTCTTTTATATTTTATTTAACTTATGTTAACTCTAACCTTGGTTATTTCCTTACTTCTGCTATTAAGAGGTAGTTTTTCTTACTCTAGAACCTTCTGTTATGAGGTTTGGTCTCTGTTTTGAGATTTATCTCCTTTTTAAATGTAAGCAATTAGTAAATGGGTAGAGTGCTAATTATAGGTTCAAGTGAAAGAGGCAGAAGATCCCGGTGTAGGAAAATTATAAGAGAGTCTAACTCTGTTATATTAGAGAAATAAATTAACATATATTCCGAGGTAAGACTCACCAATAGGGTGCCGATTTCCTGGGATTGATTGCCTTGGCTATAATGTCCAGCTGTCCTAGAGCCATCAGGACGACCACTGCTTGAGGCATTACTTACTGTGGCAGTCAGTGAGATTCCCCTGATACTTCCATGAGTGTAACCGTTTTAATGACCTCACAACTCATTTTGAAATCTCTTAGCTGTAAACACACATTTGTATTTGAAATTCCCCCCTTTTGTCCAGGCCTTTTTCCAAATGCATCACTAGTTTGTGTTTCATAATAATCCCTCAGTGCCTGGGAGACTCATCCCTGGGAGTCATGTCCCATGCTGGGGGTGAGACTGTGAGCTTATATGATGAGTTTGGCTTAGAAAAGGGCCCCAATAGAGCAAAAAGGAGGCTTTCAGGGGGTAACTCTTAGGCAATATGTAATACTGGGCTAAGTGTCAATTTCCCAAGAACAATGTTCATAAGTAAAAGCATCAATAACAAGGGCCTGGCATATTGGTCTGTCCTCCTTTGCTAGGTACTGCCCATGTACTCTAGGGATTCTTGCCAATGTATTAGAGAATGTAGCAGGGCTCCCCAGGATGGAAATTCAAATTCTTTTGGTTATTGTGTGGGTTCCCACCAACCAAAAAAACATCCCTTGACTACTTGAACATATTATTATTCCATAGAGGCATGCCCTGGGTGCACCCACCCCCACACATCCCCCCATCACTGATACCCCACACCAGTGGTCATCCCCATCCCCCAAAAAGAAAAAAATTAATAAATATAATAAAAATAAAATAATAATAATAACAAATAAAATACAAAAGTAAAAATAAATGTTTCATTATGCCTTTCATCACCATAAAATATGTTATCTTTTACGTACAATGACAATGTCTTCTGTATGTTCCCCAAGGTCTTATATTTTTCACTTTATATTCAAAGAAGATTTAGGTTACAGAAAACTCATATGGAAAATATAGGGGATTCACATATAGCCCACCCCCTCCACCTCTCCTATTTTCCCCTATTAATAGCATCTTACAATGAGTATGGTACATTTGTTACAATTGAACAAATATTGAATCATTGATACTAACCATAGTCAATGGTTTACATTATGGCTTACATTTTGCACCATACACTGTAATAGGACTTCACAAAATTTATAATGTCCTGTGTCCATCATTGTAAGATCATGCAGAACATTTCCAATGCCCGAAAATTGCCTTATGTGCCATTTTTTTCTATTCTTCCCTACACCTCCCCTTGAGACCTATGGCAATCAGTGGTTTAAATTTTTCTCTGATAAAAACAGGCTTTTGTTTATTTAAACTGTGCCTATTATATGTTGCTTTACTTTATATATATATATTTTAAAAGATAATTAGATTACATAAATGTTAAACAAAAGATATAGGGATTCACATATGCCCCACTCCCCACACCTCCCACACCCTCCAACATAAACATCCTTCATTAGTGTGGCACATTCATTGTAATTGAGAAATGAATCCTGGGGCTTTGCATTAAGCATGGACCATAGTTCACACTGTAGTCTACACTCTTTCCCACACACTTCTGCATGTTATGTGACGATATAAAATGGCCTATTTCTGTCATTGCAGTGTCACTCAGAATGATTCCCAAATCCCGAAAAAACACCTATCTTACAATGTTTTTCCCTCTCCCTGCCCCCAGAGCCTCCCGTGGCCACTGGCTCCACATCAATGTTGTAATTTCTTCCATTGCTAGAATCACAATATGTCTAGAATAGAATACCAGTTAGTTCACTCTAGTCCATAGCTCTTCCCCAAATCCTGAGGATTCTGGGATGTTGATGTCCATTCCACATCCAATCGAGAGTGGCTTATATCAATGAAGAAGATGGATGGGACTACCCTGCCTGCTGCTGCAGACACTGTCCGTTCTCTGGGATGGCCATTTTCCATCATCATATCCCCACCAGTTATCCTAGGTGAGTCCAATGAGCTGTAGAGTAGGTGTTGCAACTCCGCCAAGGTTCTGGGCCTAGCTGGCACACGGACAGCCCAAAGACTCGAGTCTCTGGATGCACACCTACACACTCCAGCACCAAGTATAGGTTTAAATAGAAGGTACAGATGAGCCCTGTGCAGATTTTGAAGAATAAAATTCAGAGTTGCTTGCAATAATATTGAGGGCTTGTCATATTGGTCTGTTTTCTTTTATTGTCTTTGTTCTTGAGAGAGTCTTGCCCCACTATTTAAGAACAAAGCAGGACTCCACAGAAAGTGAGTTTAATACTGTCTTATTTATTGTGTGTATCTCCAAATACTGAGATAATACACTATGACAAGATGAATACTTTCATATTCCCTAGAAGCATGCCCTGGGTGCACCCTATAACATATATCCCCCTCCCCTCATGCCATGCACCAGCAGTCCTCCCCTGCCATATTTGCCAAAAACACATTCCCACTATTGTATTTTCAACCACAACCTAAAAATCTCTAGAGCTCACCTGTTACTTCCTACAGCCACACCCTAGTTCCATGGACAGTCCAACACAACTGACCCCACATTGTTCACACTTGCATTCATGCACCATTGATCCCACACACATCCTTGCACCACCATTACCACCATCCAAAGCCAAACCACCACCTTCCACCTTATCATAGGTTTTGTACAGATTGAGCATCAACTCACTAAACGCTACATCTTTTATGCCTCCTGATAACCTATCTTCCATACACTAGCTCTGGGATTCTGTTCAATATGTTTAGGTCATATTATTGGGTTCATGCAATATTTGTCTTTCAGTGACTGGCATACTTTACTCAACATAAGTCTCCAAGATTCATCCATGTTGTTGTGTGAGTCAATACTTCATTCACTCTTAATACTGAGTAATATTTCCATTGTATTAATATACCACATTTTGCTTATCCTTTCATTTGTTGGTGGACAATTAGGCTGCTTCCAACTTTTGGCAACAGTGAATAATGCTGCTATGAATATTGGTGTTCATATATCTGTTCTTTCCCCCTACTTTCAATTCTTTTGAATATCATGTTAGTCAGCCAAAGGGGTGTTGATGCAAAGTATGAGAAATCTGTTGGCTTTTATAAAGGGATAGGTATTCTGAACAATGGAACTGAAGAGAAAGTTCTGATATAGATTGTCATATATACAGTCAACTGATATTCAATAAGTCAAAGAAGCCCACTTTATTGAAACAGAATGGCTTAATTCTGAGTTGGTCCCATTTATGTATTTTGTCTTTAATTGCTCACACTTTGGGAGTAAAATTTAGGAAACCATTTCCTACTACAAGATCTCATAAATGCTACTCTACATTATCTTCTAGGAACTTTATGATCTTGGCTTTTATATTTAGGCCTTTGATCCATTATGAATTATTTTTTTGTATAGGATGTGAGATGGTGATCCTCTCACATTCTTATGGTTATGGATATCCAGATCTCCCAGCACCATTTAGTGGGCTTCTTGGAATTGTTGAATATCAGTTGACTGTATATATGACAATCTATATCAGAAATTTCTCTTCAGTTCTATTGGGCAGAATATCTGTCCTTGTGCCAATACTATGCAGTTTTGATCTCTATAGCTTTGTACTATGCTTTAAAGTCATTTAGCATGATTCCCTCATTTTTTTTTCCAACATGTTTTTGGCTATTTGACACCCTTTGCTCTTCGAAATAAATTTAATAATTCTCATTTCCAGTTCAGTAAAATACGCTGTTGTTATTTTTATCAGGGTTCTTTTAAATCATTAAGTCAATTTGGGTAGAACACACATCTTAATGATGTTTATTCTTCTCATCCATGACCAGGAAATATCCCTCCATTTATTTAGGTCTTCTTTGACTTCCTTTAACAATGTTGTATAATTTTCTCTCTACAAGTCCTTTACACCTTTAGATAAATTTATTCATAGATATTTGATTCCTTTAGTTGCTACTGTAAAGGGAATTTTTTTCCTACTTCCCCCTCAGATTGCTCATTATTGGTGGACAGAAATGCTACCGATTTTTGTGTTTTGATCTTATATCCTTGCACCTTACTGAACTCGTTTATCAGCTCTAAAAGCTTTGTTATAGGTTTTTCACGCTTTTTACATAAAGGATCATGTTACTTAAGTAGTTAAATATTTACTTCTTCCTTTCCCATTTCAATTCCTTTTTTCCCCTTTCTTGCCTAAGAGCTCAAGCAAGTATTTCTAACAAAATGTTAAATAAGAGAAGTGACAGAGGGCATCCTTGTCTTGTTCCAACATATTTCCATTTATCAAGTTGAGGAAGTTTCCTTCTATTCTTTTCTTTTGAAGTTTTCTGTGTCAAGATAATTGATCATGTGATTGTTTTCTTTTGATCTGTCAGTGTGATGTATTACATTGATTGATCTATTTATGCCAAACCATCCTTGCATACCAGGGATGAAACCCACTTGATCTTGAAGTATAATTAATTTGATGTGTTGATGAACATGATTGACAAGTATTTTGCCGAATATTTTAGTCTCTAAGTTAAAGAGGTTGGTCTGTAGTTTTCTTTTCCAGTGGTTTCTTTACGTGGTTTTGGTATTAGTGTGATGTTGGCATCATAGAATGAGTTAGGTAATGTTCTCTCCACTTCTATTTTTTGGAAATTTTTGTAGGATAGGTGTTAGTTCTTTCTGGAATGATTGGTAGCATTCACCAATGAAGCTATCTGGTCCTGGTCTTTTTGAGGTTGTGAGGCTTGTGATGACTAATTTAATCTTGTTACTTCTGATTGTTCTGTTTATTTATTTCTATTTATTCTTTCATCAACGTAGGCTGCTTGTGTGTTTCTTGAAATTTGCCCATTTCAGCTAGGTTTCCATCTTGTTGATGTACAATTTTTCTAAGTATCCTTTTATGATACTCTTCACTTCTGTGTTATCAGTGGTGATATCCCTTCTCTTGTTTTTTATTTTATTTTAATTATTTTCACCTTTACTCTTTTATTTGTTAGTCTTGCTAAGGTTTGTCAATTTTATTAATTTTCTAAAAATACTAGCTTTTGGTTTTGTTAAATTTTTCATATTTTTTTACTGTCAATTTTATTTAGTTCTACTCTAATCTTTGCTATTTCTTTCTTCTTGCTTTGGTGTAAGTTTGTTGTTTTTTTTCTAATTCCTTCAGGTATTCTGTTGATCTCTGATTTTAGCTCTTTCTTCCATTTAATGTATGCATTTATGGCTATAAATTTCCCTCTCAGCACTGCTTTTGCTGCCTCCCACAAGTTTCAATACATCATGTTCTCATTTTCATTTGTTTCAAAGTACTGATTTATTTTTCAATTTCCTCCTTGATCCACTGGCTGCCTGAGTATGTTGTTAATTTCCATATTTTTTGCCTATTCTTGTTTTCTGTCCCTTATTAATTTCCAGTTTCCTTCCTTTTGGAAATGAGAAATTACTCCACATAATTTTGATCTTTCTAAGTTCATTGGTATTTCATTGATATTTCATTGATGTTCTGTAACCTAGTATGTGGTCAATCCTGATGAATGACCCATATGCACTCAAAAAGTGTACTATATGTCTATTAGTTCTAATTCTTCTAATATATTATTCAAGTTCTCTGTTTCTTTTAACCCTCTGTTGAGATATTCTGTCTAATGGTGATAATGGTATATTAAATTTCCCCACTATGATTGTAAAGGCATCTATTTCTCCCCTTAATTTTGCCAGTGTTTTCCTCATGTATTTTATGGAACCCTGGTTAGTTGCATAAATACATTTGTTTGAACTTTCTTCTTGATATAGTGCCCCTCTTATTAACATATAGTGTCCTTTCTCTTTTACAATAATTTTGCATTTAAAGTCTATTTTCTGGCATATTAGTATAACTACTACCTAACTTTTTTCAATTATCTCAGAAGACTAAGTTGATGAATGTATGAAACTTGGAAATATTGGTAATTTGGTTCTCTGTGAAAGAATATCCTGTTATTAATTTCACTGGGGAAAAGTCATTTGTGTCTTTTATTGCAACATTAAATATATATAAGATTTATCAAGTGTAGAGTGTAAAGTTTGAAAGGAATCATGCCTGAATTTTTAAGTGAAATGCTCTCAGGCTAATAAAGCTGTTATAATATTGAGTGTATCTATGTCCTCAGAATAATCATGGGTTTGTAGAACACAGTGAACCCTGTGGTGGATGATGGACTGTGGTTAACAGAACAAATATCAGAACAATCTTTCATAGACTATAAAAATATACAATTAAAATGGTGTTAAAAGTAAGGTGGATTTAGGGGGAAATACACCATATGTAAGATATGGATTATAGTTAGTCATAATATTTTGATGATGTTCTTTCATCATTTGTAACAAATATTCCACAGCATTGCAAGATGTTGGTGATGGGGTGATATATGGGAATCCTTTATGGTATCCATCTTTGTTTTGTAAATCTCACAAGTTCTCTAATAAAAATAAAACAAAACAAAATTAATTGTATTAATCCAGTGTTTCATAAAAAAGAAATGAAATACTTAAAAAATCTAATGCACAATATTTACTTTTCAATCATAATAGACAGGACTTTTATTCACATTTCATTTATTTAATAATTCATACTTTTCTCTAAATTCTCATTTCACTCTAGTCACGTTTATTCCTTCTTCAATCCTTCCCACACCTATGATCTTCAAATCCATATTCACCAAATGTTTGCTCACTCTTCAGTCTCCAATGCTCTACTGAAGTTAAATCCAGTCTATATATCTTTTCTCTCCTTGGAGGGACTTCACTCTCTTTGGAATTTAGTTCACTTGATGGTCGTAAAACATGAAATCTCTGGTAGGACATTAAACATTCTGTTATATAGTTTTTTCAACTTTTTCTCATTGTCAGGATGGAACTAATGTTCTCTTGTTATGCTCAACCTCTTACACAAAAACTGAAATTTAAGAATCATTTTCCAGTCTGCACCAATTCAAATTTTGGCTTCTATATTATTTCTAACCTATTTGTTGCTTCTTTAAATTAACCTTCTTTTTATTATTTTGTTTTATTCAATGAATACTGCTTTATTATTTTACCTCTGCCTTAATGCCAAAATATAAGATTAAAATATTTTACAAAATTACATTTAAGAGGAGTTTCATAGATTTTTATATGGAGTTTATTCCTTATAATTCAGTAAAAACTTTTTTTATAATTTCAGTCATGATTTATGTTTTGAGTTACTCATAACATAGCAATGTGTTTATAGTTTCCAATCACATGAGATTATTCTTTATTTTATAGGTAAATTTTTCATTTGGATTTTGTAAATCTTTTCCTTTAAAAGTCCTTGAGGTTTTCTCTCTGAATTACCAAGTTATTGATATTCATAAATGTTTCATTTATACTGTAAAATAATCTGCATTATGCAACTGTAGGATGCAATATTTAACATCTGACCATTATATGCACTGCTTATTTTTTCTCAGCTCTTCATTATTGTTATCATATTCTTTTGATTTTCTCTGGAAGTCTGAATAATGGTCCCCAGTATGGCCATGAATTAATAATCAGAAACTGTGGATATCAATGTTGTGGGGAACAGGGTCTGTAGGAAGAGGAAGCAGAGTCAGACAGAAAACAATATGGCTACAGAAGCAAAACAAGATTTCGAGATGCTACATACACTGATGGATTTGAAGATGGAAAAAAATGATGCTTGGGTCAAGGACTGCAAGGAGCATAGCTCTAAAAACTTAGAACTGGTCATAAAATAGAATTCTGCCATATAGTCTCCAGAGGGAGCTCAGGCCTACTGGCACCTGATTTTGGCCCAGTGAAACTCAATTCAGAATTTTAACTTCCAGAAATATAAAATTTTAAAAAATTATGTTCTTTTAAGCCACTAGGTTTGTGGTTATCTGTTACAAAAGTAATAGGAAGCTAATTCATCCATTCATCACTAGCAGAAATATGTAAAATGTGCCCCCAATATAACAATTTCTTCAATTTGTGCTTGTGACACTACACAAATTTAGAATTTTTATGTCATCTTGCAAAATAAAATACTCATAATTAAACAGTAACTGTCTTAATGTAAGTGACATTTTGTGACATGTTAATTTTGTCTGGAAATATAACTATTTCATCAGCTTTATTTTAGTTAGTATTTGCCAAATATATATATTTCCACTATTTTGTCATTTAAAATTTTCAATCCTTATATTCCATATATATCTAGTATCATAGCATACCATTAGAAATTTTAAATTAAGTGTACCAATCCTTTGTAAGAGAGGCGTTCATCCAATTTATATTTACAGGCATATCTTATTTGATTATGATTTGCTTTATTATGGTTTTCAGATATTGCATTTTTTTTTTTTACAAATTGAAGATTTGTGGCAACCCTGTGTTGAGCAAGTCTATCAGCATCAATTTACCAAGAGCTTATGCTCACTATGTGTCCCTGTGTCACGTTTTAATTAATCTGTGCACATTGTTTTTCTTAGACATAATGCTACTGCAAACTTAATAGACTATAACATAGTGTCAAAATAACCTTTATAGGCAGTTTTGGTTATATAACAAAACAAAAATTTTTGTGCAAATCATTTTATTGCAAGATTCAATTTATTCAGGTGGTCTGGTACCAAACCTACAATATATTTCATGTCTGCCCATATGATAAATGTTGAGATGTTTTGTTTATTTATAAAATCAATAATTTAAATTATTTTTAAAGTAAACATTTCAAAATAATTAAAGGAAATCTGATGTATAGTGGACTATAATTTTTGCAGATCAAGTTCAGAAGAAAAGCTCCTTTATCTTCAAAGAAGGTTTAGGATACAGAAAAGTCACACAGAGAATATAGGGGATTCACATATGCTCAACACTCTTCCCCTTCCCCCCCCCACCCACTAATAGCATTTTACATGTCAATGGTACTTTTGTTAAAACTGATGTGCAAATATTGAAGCATTGCTACTAACCATGGTCTATGGTTTACAGTATTGTGTACATTTTGGGTCATACACTATTATAAGTTATGACAAAATTTGAAGTGCCCTGTATGTGTTATTGCAAGATCATGCTCAACAATTCTAATGCCCTAAAAATGCACTATGTTTAATCTGTTCTATTTTTCCTTCCCTTTCCCCTCAAAACCTATGGTAACCACTAAGTTTCAGTTTTTGAAGAATAAGATTCATAGTTAATTTGAATAATATTGAAGGTTTGACATATTGGTCTACTTTTGTTTATCAGGTATTGCCTATGTTCTCAAGTGATTCTGTCCTTCTAATTGAGAACATAACAAGGCTCCCCAGGATGGAAGTTCGATATTTTCTTGTTTATTGGGTGTGACTCCTTCCCCTGATATAACACACTATGATAAGATGAACACTTACATATCCCATAGAAGCCTGCCCCAAGTGCACCCTGTCTCATATAATTCCCCCATGGGAGCACTGTATGATGATATGCATGTTTGTTTTGTAAGTTAACTTTAACCATATACTTATTGTTTATGTCTGTTCATATATGAATGATATACTTCAATAAAATATTATTTTTTAAAAAGAAGTAAAGCTCCTAAATAATATCTTTCAAATACCTAAAAATTATATAATATGGAAGAAATATTGTGTATCAAATTTAGTTGTTGGTATCTCCATCTACATATTATTTGTTTTTTAAAACTATACTTATTTTGATTTTATATATCAGGCTTGTTTTATAATTGTTGTTTGCTTTAAATCTAAGTAAATCAGGTAATATTTTATTTAGTTATTTACTTTAGGTTGTTTAGAAATTGATCCAGGTAAATAACAACAATTAAGCAACTATGTAAATAGAAAGATGTATGATATAAATTTCATAAAACAAAATTGTTTTTACTTTTTAACCCAAACATATTTAAGGATAAATTATCAGAAGGTAGACAAGTTTCTTGATAGATTTAGCTAAGTATAAGTATATATTGTCAAATTAAGTTTAAATATGATTTTTTCATTATTCAATTCTATCACTAATGTATATAGCTTTGTTTTATTATTTCTGGTAAAATGAATTTTTTATTTACTTTTTAAAAAAATATTCTTCAATTGCATACATGTTACACAAAAAATTTAGGGATTCTATATGCCCCACTCCCCACACCTCCCACACCTTACCAGACAATCATCCTTCATTAGTGTGGCACATTCATTGCAATTGATAAATGCATCCTGGGCCTTTGCCACTGAGCATGGCCCATAGTTCACATTGTAGTCTATACTCTCTCCCACACAGTTCTGCATGTTATGTGACAATATAAAATAGCCCATATCTGTCATTGCAATGTCATTCAGGGTGATTCCCAAATCCTGAAAAAGCCCCCATATTACAACTGTTTTGCTTCTTCCTGCTCCCAGAGCCTCCAGTGGTCACTGCCTCCACATCAAAGTTGTAATTTCTTTCAATGCTAGAATCACAAAATGTCTGTAGTAGAATACCAGTAAGTCCACTCTAGTCCATAGTTCATTCCCCAATCCTAAGAATTCTGGGATGGTGATGTCACTCCAACTCTAATTGGGTAGAGGCTTCAATCCCATACAGCCAATGGATGAGGCTCTTTTGCTTACAGTTGTCAGCCCTCTCATTTCCTCGATATGGTGGTTGTCAACCCTCACCTCCTTGTTAGTTGTCCTGGGTGAGTCAAGTGAACTGGAGTGTAAGGGTTGCAACTCCACTGAGGTTCTGGGCTCAGCAGGCACATGGACAGCCCAAAGACTTCAGTATCTGGACATATATCTACAAACTCCAGCACCAAGTATAGGTTTAAATAGGTAGATAATAGGGTTCAAAGTGGGATTGATGATGGAATAAAATATAGCAGCCAACCTCCCTTGGATTGGAGAATAGTTGGAAATGAGTCTTCAGTACATAGAACTTCCAGTTCCATAAAACAAGAGAAGAGGGGTCAGGTGAGAGGAACAGGTTGAGAAGGCTTTCCAGTGGACTTGTGAATGTTTGATCTTAATGATGGTAGGGATGATGCAGATGTAAGAGAGTACAATGAGAACAAAGGCTTCCAGGGTGATGCAACTGCTGTATATAAAGATCAATTCTTCATTTATTTGGTAGTCAGCACAAGAGAGCCTCATGACAGGGGGCATGTCACAGAAAAAGTGATCAATGACATTAGGTCCACAGAAAAGGAAGGAGAACGTGTTGATGGCATGGAAAACAGAGTAGAAGGCCCCAGAAATCCAGGCAGTGGAAATAATATCGCAGCAGAGGTTTCTGCTCATTATGACCCCATAGAAAAGCAGTCTGTAGATAGCCATACAGCAGTCATAGGTCATGGAAGTTAGCAGGAAACACTCCGTGGAAGCCATGGTGAAGAACAGGTAGAGTTTGGCCATACATTCTGTGATTTTTGGAACCCAAGATGGCATTGACAATGGCTTTGGGCATGGTAACTGAGGTATAGCACATATATAGGAAGGACAAGTTCTTCAGGAAGAAATACATAGGTGTGTGGAATTGGTGATCTTGATAATCACTGTGATGATAGAAATATTCTCCAGAGTCCAAAGATGTAAATTAGAAAAACACTAGTGCTGAAAACATTTACAATTGAGACATCTGAGAAGCCCTGTAAGAAAATCGTGCCACTGTACTCTGATTGGTCATTTAATTGACAAAGAAGGAAATGACAAAAAAAATTGATATATATAACTCAGATACAATAAGGTACAAAGAACACTGTTGACAACTTTTTCAGGCTCTAGTTCCTTTCTTCAGAAATAATTAAATACTTTTCACTCTTTTCTGTATCCTACATATACTTTTAAATAGAATTAGTTATTTTTCAGTAGAGAAAATTATCTAAACCATATTTCACACTCAGTAAAAATCAGTTAAAATCAAAAGAGGTGATAGCTCTGCTTGGATTAGCATTAATAAAAAGTTAACATTTAGTGTGTATAATTTGCATCAGAGACAGTGTTAAGAAAACCTGCTGATGGACAAATGCAGCTTTTCCTCACAAACAACTATAGTGTAATGACGATCCCATTAAAATATTTGTGTAAATAAGTAGAGTCAAGGAGAATTTAAATAATTTGCTCACTTTATAATTTAAAAAGTGGCAAAGGTAGAATAAAAACAAGGACAGGCCTAATTCTTTAGCAATACACTAAACTCCTTCCATTGCCTGGTAGAATAAAGTAAATACTTTTGAGATGAAAATTAAAACTGGTGACATTTTCATTTTTAAAGGCAGCACCCTTAAATTACTCACATTTAGATATCTGTTTGTTGGGAAGACTAAAGCACACTGTCCATTGTCAGACCCAACACATCTCCTTTGTTTTCTTCCTTCCTCTATGTGAGATGACCAAGGACTACTTTCTCTTCAAAGCTTGAGTTTATTTCTAATGCTGCTCTTTGTTTTTTCTCTTGAAAGAAACACCCTCCCCCAAATAAAACATGACACTTCCAGTTTAATTAGGACTTTGTTTTGTAAAATGCAATAGTTTAAATTTCACTTTTGCCAATGATGATGAAATAAGAAATGGACTTACCTGTCCAGCAAAAATGGCTAAAATATGGACACAAATATGAAACATTGTCAGATATTAGGCAAAAGACAGCATAAAAAATGAGTTACTTGAGTGAAGGAAAAGAAAAATTCTGGTTATATCTGATGATCACCCTTGGTTTGGTTTGTGGTTAATTTCTTGACTGTAGGGACAGAAAATTGGAATGGAAACAGAGAACACTAAACACTGAATTGAAAAGATTGGCACTTAGGGAAGTTGAGGCAACTGGGAGTTGTGGGACAACTTACTGTTAAGATAGGAGCTACACAAATAAACAAAAAGTCTTCAGAAATCTGCATAGGGGTCTTGTTGAGCTTTAGCTGAGTTATAAGACTCCCACATATTTTATATGAATTGGTAATATTTTTATTTGTACATACAGGATAAAATTCAAAATGTAAACACTAGAGCAGTCACAGAACATAATCTTACATTATTTATAATTACCAAAAAAAAAGATAAAATAGAATACTAAAAAATCTTCGATGATCAAAACTAAGTCAAGAAAAGAGTGACCCCCAGTGTGGGACATGACTCTGAGGGATGAGCCTCTGTGGCACAAAGGGATTATTACCAAGCACCAACAAGGGATGCATTTGGAAAAAGACAATTACTAAAAGGGGAAAATTAAATACAGAAGACTTTTTACAGCTAAGAGACTTTAAAGTGGGTCAGGAGTTCATTCCAAAAGTTATGCTTATGCATGTCTTAGCAGATCTCTCTAACTGCCACAGTAAACAAAGCCTCAAACAGGGGTTCTCCAAAGTACTCTAGGGACATCTGGACACTATAGGGAAGGCACACAACTGCTTGTAATCACCACCCCATCAGTGGTCCTTACCTTGGAATATATGATAACCTATTTCCAACTGTAAGAGAATAGGCTCATTTATAATTTCCCTACACATGATTCTTAATCTCCTTTTATTTGAATCTATAATTAGCACTATACCAATTAAATATATGTTCCAGAGACTTTAATCTTTGCTCTATTCATATCAGTTGATTCCTTAATCTCAGCAATTGCAGCCAACACCTACTCTCCAGTTCATTGGACTCATCAAGGACACCTAACTAAAAGATGATGATGGACAATCCCCATCCTAATAAGCAAAGAGAATCTACAACTGCAAGTAAAATAGTTCCCTCCATCTGCCCCATAAGGTCAAAGAACGTCTAAATATGATGCAGAGTAGGCATCACCAACCCAAAATCATCAAGATTGAGAATTGAACAAGATAAGTTGGGAATGCAACCACGGACAAAATTAGACTTATTATCATTGTAGTAACAGAAGAACTTGTAAATTGATATAAAGATAGTGGTTATCAGAGGTTCTGAGGGGAGGGGGAAGGGAAAATAGGTGGAACCTAGGATACTTATAGGACAATGGAATTGTTGTGCATAATTTTGCAATGATGGATACAGGCCTTTATACATTTTGCCCAAACCTGTACAACTGTAGAGTACAAAGTTGTGATGGTTAGGCTAATGTGTCAACTCGGCCAGGAAATTGTGTCCAGGTGTTAGGTCCAGCAAGCACTGGGCTAATTGTATTACAAGAATACTTATGGACTTTTATCACCAATGAGTTCACTGCATGGATAGCTGATTACATCTGCATCAATCAGGGAGATAGCATTATCAATGGGTGACGCTTTTATCCAATCAGTTGAATGCCTTAAAAGGGGAAGTGATTTCAACATTCAGAGAGAATTTTCCAGCTCGTCTTTGGACAGCTAACTCCCCCAGAAACTCATCAAGGACCGTTCAATGGACTTTCATCAGAGCCCCTGTTGTGCATCCTGACTGAGGAACCTGGACTTGTGCATCCCCAAGGTTGCATTAAAGACTCTTATAAAATCTCATATTATTGACAGATATCTCCTGTTGATTCTGTTTCCCGAGAGAACCTTGACTAATACAAAAGTATAAACCATTATGTAAACTATTAACCATGGTTAGTAGCAAAGCTTAAATATTTGTTCAATTTTAACAAATATAACACACTTATGTAACATGTTAAAAATAAGGGAAAGTGTGAGGGGGTGGGGATCGGGTATATGGGAATCCCTTATATTTTTTATGTAACTTTTCTGTAATTTAAACTTCTTTAAAAATAAAGTTAAGAAAAATAAGAAAATAAAAAGACCACTCAGGAGGTAGTACAAATAAAAAAATAGAAAAATTTTATATGTCAGCACTGTATTAATATTTATATTATATGGAAGTGGTATAAATCCTTTAAATAAAAAACTGAGTTTATAAGAATTGGATTTAAAAGTCCAAAAACACTGTACATCCTTCTCTAATTTACACATTTGGAAACAATACTCTCTGTCACTGAGTTATTCTCCTTTCTGAAAAAAAAAAAATCAGTTTACAATGGACAAAGATAAAAATGAATATTAATACTTCAAATAATTAAGTTTTATTTCTCTCTCATGATTGGCTTTATTTCATTGTTTCTGTGTTTAATTTCTATTTTCTTCCTTTTTATATTGTGTTTACTCAGCTATTCTTTTTTTTCATTTAAAAATATATTAAAGTATAACATTTATGAACATACACAAACTATGTTTATAATCAAAGTTGTGAACTTACAAAACAAACTTGCATAACATCATACAGAGCTCCTATGCATTACCCCACATAATAAATGAGAACATTCTCCCATGAACTATAGCAAATATATAATACTAATGCAGGGTGTTAATATTAGAGTGGGTTGGGGAGAAAGTACACTAAATAAATGGACTATAGTGAATAGTAATTTTTGACGATGCTCCTTCATAATTTGTAACAAATGTTTCAGCTATTCTTTTTCTAGTATCTCAAGTGATAACCCAAGAGAATTTACTTTCAGTCTTTCTTTCTATAATATATTCAAATCTATGTTACCATATTAAATTACATAACAACTGTAATTACAAAATTTTTATGTATGTTTCTCTCTGCTACTCTAAATTCTAAATATATATAAAACCTATCATTCCTAACAGATTCCATTTTCCAATTAGTTATTGAATTGGGATTTTTAAAAATTTGCCAAAAACATATATTATATAATTGGAAATTTTGAGAATTTTGTGCCTTTGTACTTAATATGTAATTTTTAATAACCATGTCCATAAAAACAATGAACTTTGATTGTTTTCATAAAATTATTTTCTTACAGATCTTAATTTTTAAATCTGAAAACATTTTTTTTTGTTTGTGTGAAGCTCAGCATTTACAATTTATATAGATATTTAAATTTTATTATTTGTTTTATATATTTCTTGTGAAAACTGTTTTCTGCATGAAAATTCATCTTATTCTCTTGGTCTATTGATCTGTTTACCCATATTCAATACCACTTTGTATCCTTATTGATTATTATTTTTAATTTACATTTTTTCTATTATTTACCTCACTGCAGAAAACAGATCAATTGGAAATCTCTTTAGAAGCATTGCATCCTTTACCTCCTTAGCCATTTGCTGGCCTTGCAGGTATGATTTAACTCAACAACAGACCAGACTGACACTACCTCATGCACCACTGATGAAAAACTGCACTACAGGAGTGAGGCCTTTCTCGACTTCTTTCTGTGCTGTGCCTGTCCAAATGTGATGAGCCCAAGCACACTTCTCTCTAGTGAAATGAGCGCTCAGGAAATACTTTTGCTTTCTGCTACTGCTCTGCTTCTATGTTCCAACCCAAATACTAGACTGGATTCATATTTACATCGCTGGGCAGTATTATAGTATATTCCTTGACCATTTCATGACAAATACTTTTGTTCCCTTTTGGTACCCAATGCATAAAATATCTTTGTTTCCATTCTTCAAATACTATGTTATTTATTTTTTAATTCTTTCTCTTTCTTCACAGCCAAACAGTTAGAACTTTTGACAATAGTTAACATGTTTTCATAAATGCAGCTACAATTTCACTCCACGTTCAATTTTAAATGCCTGAAATATCTCCAAGTCTGTCAGTTTATGCTTCAATGCTTTAAGGTGATTTAGGCAGATAAGAAATTTTTAATAATTTAGTCAGCTAAGTTTCTGAGAGTGTGCATGTATATGTTTTTGTGTTCCTGTGTGTTGATAAATACTTTCAATTGTCTACTTCATTGTGGATTTGAACATCTGACCAACAAATCCATTAAAGAGAATGGCATAATAACATTTCCCTTCTTTTTTCATGAGCTCACAAATGCAAACACCAATATTTGAGATATCAGAAGCTTACAAGAACTATCTAAGAACAGAGAGAATACCTTTGTTTTTCTTTTTTTCTTTTAATGACGGTCAATTGTTGTAATTCTCCTGTCTTGGCACTGGAAGCCTACACTTTTTGGTGCCTTTCTCTATGCATATTTGCCAGGAAGGGCATAATGGTGTAAACTGAATTTCACACCCAAGCAAAAGACAATATAACCTGTAGTCTAACTTATTTCTGGACATCTAGAAGTGTTAATTTTGAATCAATGTCATTATTAAGAAATGTTATTCTTAATATATTTGGGGGCAAATATTAGAATTATTGAATTTTTGTAGCCATATTCATTGAACACACACTCCCAATCTTGGCATCTCAGTTTCTCCCTTCTTATAGTGTCAGAGATACTGCCATCTGTTCAGAATGAGGAGTTAGACAAATTGGAATGCTCTACCATCTAGTTATATCTGACACTTCTCCTCCTTCCTGAAAACATGTTTTGTAAAATTAAAACCACTTTTATCTTACCCCAGCCATCTCCATAACACTCATGTTGTCTCTGTGAATTTAGTATTTGTTTCAAACCTTCAAACTGATGTAATCTGCACACATCCCTGTTCCTACCACATAATTTTCCAACTCTTAGTGTGATATCAGCACTCAGGCCTCTCCAACAGGATCATTTGTCACAGGTGAAAATAGGCAGAGTCTCCTCAAATTGGAGAGCTTTAACAACACAATGGTTAAAGCATACCTTGAACCTTCACTAGAATTTCATTATTTTCTTAAACATCTCTCCCCTTCTAAAGTTCCAAGATCACCTTCCTGTTCTCTACACAGAGTGCAAGGTCCTTTGGGTGAGAGTGGGGCCACTTAAAAAAGTTATAACACCTATAACTGCTTCAAAATCACTATTTCTTCCACTTGCTCTACTGATCACTTTACATAAATTATTTTTAATCTTCAATTCATCCTTTGGGTCAGGTATTAGCACTCCAATTTTAAAGTTGTGGAAATTAAGGTTAAAGACTTTGCATTTGCCGGTATCAAAATAAATTTTAATGAAACAATCTTTCCCCTTAACAATTCCCAAACTGTGAACATTTCCTAGATTTGCTGAAGTGGTCTACCTCCTGCCTGACAGCAAGTCTGTTGTTTGTTTATTTATTTTGAAATTCACTCAGGTAAAAGAATAAATTGTTGCTTCTGTAGATTAATTTAGTAGCTTTTCAGTATTTTGTAACACATATCCTTGAAGTTTCTTAGTTTTATTGAGGAAAATGTTTACTCTGAACCAGACTTCATTTCATACTGTAGACTGTCAGTATTTAACAATGTATTTCATATTATGTTCTTTACATATAGCTACTAAAGTGTCTGAGAGACACAGAAGGACAAATATTGTATGATTGTGTTACTATGAAAGAAATATATTGGGTAACATGTTATATGATTCCAAAAAAAATTTATATGTATCCAGCACTTTTATTTGAGAAATGTATGTTTTTATTCAACTGTGTTTTCTTTTTAGTTTTTAATTGTTTATATTGTCAATTATTAAATGTACAAAATAAAGTTCAAACATAGTGTCTGAGAATAGATAGTCTATATATAATTGTTGAGTGAATGAATATTATTATCACCAGTTTATTATTTTTAAAACATGCTTAAAATACCAAATCCCTTGAGAATTTGACAGCAAACTACCATTTTATTTCTTTCATTTGATTCATAAAATACTGGCATCTTGTAATTATATTAATTTTTATTTTATAACACTTATTTATTCCATAACACTTGACATTTGGGAGAGTACACAGTATATAAAAAAACATGCCATACCTTAACACAAGAGTTTGATTTGGATTCACAGATATTAAGACATCAGATTTCAGGAGTGTCTTTATCATCAACCTGTAGGAACTGACATTGCAGGTATCCAAGAAAAGGATAAAAGGGTGAATTCTCTTCAGAATAGATAAGATTGATTGTATGTTGAAATGGTCTAGAATTTAAGCTGGGATGTCAGGGACTTTTGCATAGATATTCAGATCTCCCTGGGTTACACCTTGTGAGATTATTACATCACATATTGGAGTAATATACATTCACATTACCTGTTGAAAAATATTCTAAGCTCTCTTTCTGCAAATAGCCCCCTTGAAACCAACTAAGAAATACTCTCAGTGTAATCATTCAAAGAACACATGCATTATCCTTTATAAGTTGTTTCACATTTGAATATTTTGTTAATGCTAAAATTTCTCATAATTTTGTATCATATAACATGGAAGCAAGATTCTCAGATATTAATGGATTAATGAATCACCTGAGGATCTTCTACAAATGCTGATTCAGATTTAGTATGTCTGGGTGAGACCGGAAATTTCAGCTTTTTCCAAAGCATGAACTTTATGTTGATGTTTCCTGTCTAAAAATCATATTTCAGGTAACAAGTCAAAGGAGTACAGTTAATTGTTTCAGAAGAGATCTGAGAGTGGACTGATTTTTAAAAATTGATCATCATTAGTAATGTTGTTTTGCCTTTCTAACTACTTAGTATTGTGCAGACTTCTCCATTATTATGTAATCCAAGTTTGAGTTACTAGTTAAAAAAATAATAATAAACACATGCTCACTTTTACCTAGGAGCTTGGGTGACATCAAGGTCAATTTCTCAGCTGCTCTTACATTTATTTTATAACACAGTATAATGAAACCTCTGGTTTGTCTGATCATTATTATTAATCTACAGTTTCCCCTTCAACTAAGAGTTCAATAGGTTTATCTCCCTGTCAATATAAAATGCATGAAATGTAAGTGAAGTTAAGGTAATATATTTAGACATATCATCACAACTATTATTTCTTTGCAAGAGTTTACAAGCAGATCAATCAATGGAATATCATGTTTATTTACTGAAACATTTTTAGAGAAACTGAGCAACTAGCACTTGAGCCTTACAGGTAGGTAAGAAGTACCACTAGAATTCTTTCTGTATTTTTTTTTCCTTAACATGTTGTCACTGAGGCATACACAAAAGCTCTTCTGGTTCTCCTAAACAAACAGTAATTTTTGGATGCCGAAATTCTGGGTGTTTTTTTTGTTGTTGTTTTTCATTGCTTTTTTTTTCTTTTGGAGAGCACTTACATGCTGTCTACTTTATTTCAGCTCCAGACATCTTTGCAATAATTAAACAAATTGCTGAACCTCTCATTTCTCCACAACCACTTTGAGGAGAAAAGTAGTTTGACCCTATTCCCGTAACTAAACATATGTAACTGTACAGCCAATCAATTCCAATCTTAGTTATTCCACAGAAATGCACATATTTTCACAAAAACACTTGTAAAATTGTTCATTATAATAGTATTCCAAGAACTGGAAAATAGAAACCTCAAGTATCCCTGAAGAGTAGAATAAATAAATAACTTATGAGATATATGTGCATATGGATAGAGATGTAGAAAATTGATAGATATAGATACAAATATAGATGCAATAATATAATACTATAATAATATAGTAATATACTATAGTATAATGAAAAACTTCTCAAATGTAGAAAAGAATATTCTCCTGTGGAAATCTATAAGAAAGAGGAAATTACAAATTTATTAACATGAATGAATGTCACATAAAAAAATATGAGACACTTAAGCCAGAGGCAAATGATGACATATTTATAAATGTGGATTTATTAATTATGGTAGCAATTTCATTGGGGGATATTTATTAGAAGGGGACATGAAGGCCATCTGAGTTGTTGTTCATGTTTTATCATAGGGTGGTTACATGAGAACCTTCTTATTTTTATATTTCATCACAGTACACCTTATGATTTGTGTACCAGTGTTATTGTACTTTATCTTTTCATAAAATCTTTACTTAAAAAATAAGGCTCAAACTAATCTGAAAATGTCTGAAAAATGATCACTATTATTGTTATATTAATATTTATATTCATACCTTCTTTCATGTCTTTGATCCTTCAGTTTATTCTCATGGACACTTATTCTGGCATAATCTAAGTCACCTGTAATGGTAACTTCTGTTATTTGCTTTAATTTCCACCTTCCTATTGCCTCAAAAACTTCTCTTTGTCACCGTCTTTCAAGTAACGCATGAAGAGGGCCATAAAACATCTCATACAATGGTTACTGCAAATAAAACTCTCCAACATTAGGTGCCAAAAATTTTCCCCGAGCAATCTCTCTTAAAAGCTTGTAGCACAGTATGTCATGGTCCCAGGCAGATGGCAAGGTTCCAGTTTGCACAATACTTAATAGACATGCAGACAGAGGCAGCTTACAACATCCACCTGTCCAGCACTGTCCTCACTAGACACACTTACCCTGGTGATTGAAGAAATTCTGGTCTCCATCTGATCATCAGAATAATCCCGGGTGTAAAAAGTGAGTCTTGATCCACAAGGTGAGACCTGATCAATGGAGATAAATTTTGTTTGTACTTGACTGTGAGTTATTTATTTATTATACCTCTACCTCTATTTCTTTTAGGAAAATTCTAGGGCTGAAATGAGATGGAAACATTGATCAAATGAGTTGGTTATTTCTGCCTCTCAACTACTTTGTGCTTAATTTTACTACTACCTCTCTTTACATAATCAGTTATATGGAATGATAAAATTTATGCTCCTTGCTTAATAAACTTATATAAGATTAAGAGTCACTACTAATTTTCACTTCTAGAGTTGTTCTTATATTTCAATGCCATTC
Source organism: Cabassous unicinctus (assembly GCA_029593785.1). NCBI lineage: Eukaryota > Metazoa > Chordata > Mammalia > Cingulata > Chlamyphoridae > Cabassous > Cabassous unicinctus. Next base: position 9,336 of record JAQZBX010015424.1, on the reverse strand, counting down.
TCAGAATACTTGCAGCATAAAATAATTTATGCTACTGAGATGCATTTTTATTTTCCCTCGTACAAATTCAATGAATAATCAGATATATATCAACCATATATCATTATTATTTGCTTCTTAACAATATCCAGAGGTTTAGGTTTATCAATTTTAAGTGTTTTAGATCACAGTATACTATATTTGATAAGTATTTTTCAGAAACACAGGGTCTAACATTCACAATTTGGAGCACTGACTACTATTAAGTAGAGTCAAGTGGTGGCAATGACAGCAAGATGTGAACTATCTTAAGAAAATGAAAAAGGCAACTAAATAGTTGTGCATTCATTACTTCAATTATTATTAGAGCATTGTCATTATTTCAATAATAATAATATGTGATTATACTAAATGCCATTTATTGTATACTTTGGATGAATTTTATGTTTTATTAATAGGTATCAATAAATTGATTAAAAAATCAGTTTGCCATAGGAAAATAAAGGCAACTGCTAACATTTATTAAGCCTATATCATGTGTTAGCTGCTTTGAAGGAATAGCCTGCTAAATATTCATATGTTTACCTTGAAGTGGGAACTTAACTCTAAATCTGTTATCCATTACACAGCAGAGGGCTGGAGTGAATGAATAACTGGTTGTAGGCTACAAGTGGTAAAAATGCACAGATCACCTTCTTATAACATGTGTAGTCAGAGTCTTCGGGAATATTTGAGGAAAAGAAAGAAAATGAAACAACAAAAATCTGACTATATCTCCTATTGAAATGTAAGCCCAAAGTGAGCCTGGAGGCCAGGACAAAATCTGCATATTCTTAAAAGTAGGAAACAGGTTATTGATATTCCAGGATATTTCTCAAAGAAGACAAATTTCCCTGCAGGAAAACCAGAGGAAACTGAGCACCAGAGCTGGGATGCATGAGCAGGTGTGTCTCTGCCCAGGGTCCCATTATACTGTGTGAGTTCACAGTCACTGCCTTGTCCCTACTCAATCTGTAAAAATACCCTAAAGGAAGGTGAAGAGAGATTCTTAAATCCATAAACCAAGAGCTTTATGTTTTAGATTTTACTGTATCTAAAGTGTTTTTTTTAATATTTGATTTTATCTTTTTTTTGTTTTTTTAATCATGGAAGCATCACTTTTTTTGTGTGAAATCATATGCACTCTCAAATAGAAGTACAGATGAATTTACAATTAACCTTTGGAATGTATATGATCATGTATATTTGATAGCTATGTCATGTTATAAGGAACAACTGAGTCTGTAGGATTAGGTGAGATAAAAGTGCCTGGGCAGAATGTTTTTTTTTCTGTAACTTCCTAAGCTGTCTTTTGTTTGTTTCTTTGTTTTTTAATTGGAAGTGAAGTTTATTTTTAAAAAATACTTTAAAAATTATTAAACAAAAGGTAACTACAACCTATAGCAAGAGGCAGCTAAAATTCCTGAAGACTTTGAAGAATCTCATTTCTTGAGTTATCACATTATAATATTCAAAATGTTCAATTTAAGAAAATGTGAGACATGCAAAACAAAAGAAAGTATCATCCATTCACAGGAAAGAAGAGATTATCAGAAACTGCTCATAAAAAATCATAAACATTGGACATACTAGACATCCAGCAAACTGGAAGGTAATTAAAATGAAATTATGCAGTCTGAGAAGCAAAAACAATAAAAAAGAATGAATAAAAATGAACAGATATTAAGAATATGTGGAAAACCATAGTGGATACCCACATATTTATAATGGGAATGTCAATTGCAGAAGATAGAGGGAAAGGGACAGAATTAATATTTGAAAATAAATGGCTGAAAACTTCCCAAATATCATGAAAAACATGTATCTAAACATCCTAGAAGGTTAAAATATTCAAAGTAGTATTAAGACAAAAAGACTGAATCATTACACTTTAAAATTAAACTGCGCAAAGCCAGTGACAGAAAACTTTGAAAGCAGCAAGAAAAGAGTTTTAGCACATATATGGTATCCTCAATAAAATAAGAACTGAATTTTTATCAGAAACAAATAATGGCCAGAGGACTGTGGCATGCATATTTAAATAACTGAAAAAAAGGAAAAACAATATCAAACAGGTGTCTTATATCTGAAAAAAATTCTCCAAAAATAATGTAGAAATTAAGTCATTCCCAGAAAAAGAAAAGCTAAGAGATTCTGTTAGACATACCATAAAAGAAATGGTAAAGGATGAACTTAGGGTGGAAATGAAAGGGTACAGTAGAGTAACACGAAGCCATACAAAGAAATAAGGCATAATACCAAAATTTATTGCATAAGCAAATATAAAAGCAAGTATTAATGTATTTTTGACATGTAACTCTCCTTTATTATATATAATTAAAAGACAAATGCAGAAAATAACATTTACAAATTTACAGTAGTGAGATCACATGTATTAAGAAGTAAGTTGTGACAATATCAACATAAAGTGGAGGTAAAGAGGCTATATAGGAGCAGAATACCTGTATGCAGTTGACCCTGAGGTTTATTAAATCAAACTGAATTGTTATAAGTTGAAGACGTTAATTGTAATTGCTGGGGAAACCACTAAGTGAGGAAATAAAACATACAGAGAAAAAGATATTAGTGGGTAATCAAAATATTATGCCACAAAATAAATCAATTAATCTGAAAAGAAGGCAGTTATGGAGAAAGGAAAAAAATGTTCTAAGACATATGTATAACAAATAGCAAAATGGCAGAAATAATTCTTCCTTTATCAATAATTACTTTAAATTTAAAAAGAAGAAACTTTCCAATTAAACTATTAAAAGCTAAAGATTGGAAGACTGCATAAAAAGTCTTTTACAACTATTTGCTATGTACAAGAGACTCACTTTATCCAAAGCCACAAATAGTTTGAAAGTGGAAAGATAGAGATATATATTCTATTCCAATAGTGACACAAATAGAGTTGGGGTGGTTATACTAATAACAGACAAAATGGATTTTAAGTAGAAAATTGTTGCTGAAAGCAAATAAGGACAATATCTATTGATAAAAGTGCCAATCAATTAATAAAATATAACAATTATAAACATAAAACTCCTACCAAGAGACACAGAATATATGAAGCAGAATGGACAAAATTTATTGAAGAAAGGAACAAAACTGCAATAATAGGAGACGTTAATATCCCAATTACAATAACATGTTGAATGAGAGATTAATAAGGAAATGGAGGACTAGAACAACAATATAAAACAACTATGACTGGGCTACATATATAAAACACGGCATACCAAAGCATCAGAATACACATTCTTCTCAAATGCACATGCAATATTTTCCATGATATCCCATATGTTGGGAAACAAAATAAGTCTCAATAAATTAAAAAAAAACCATATTGGAGAATCAGAGTATCTTTTCTGACAAGAATGGAATAAAACTAGAAATCAATAACAGAAGGAAAGTTGGAAAATGCAAAGATGAGTTGAGATTAAATGAGACACTCAAACAATCAATTAATCAAAGCAGAAATAACAAAGAATTTTGAAAATATGTGGAGATGAATGAAAACAAATCACATAATGGAAAAACTTAAACTGAAAGGGCAAAGGAACAATGCACAGCATCCAGGGAGGAGCAGGAGGAAAAGATAGATAAATTTTGGGAAAGAACAATAAATTACACTCTACATGAGGTGACTACCAGTGCCCCTCCCCTACTCTCATGGTAGGCATCCATGAGGTACATCCCCGTGTTAACTTGCTAATGAGAAAAAGGGATAAGGATAGCTTCTTCCCCAAGAATAGGGCTGGGCATGGCACATCACCGATCATGGCTTCTTCTCATTAATGAATTCAGATCACTTTGAGACTAGTTCTGAGGGCAGTTCAACACACCACAGATGAAAGCTTCAGCAGAGATTTAAGATGCTATGCTTCCTCAGGGGTGAGGGGGAAGTTTGTTGAAGGCTGCATTTTTTGGGAAGGCCAAGAGTTCAGATATTGGGGATCCATGAAAGAGCTCTTGGTACCCATATGATCCCATCCACAGGGTACTTTGAAATTATTCTGAGCCCCTTTTGTGGGTTCCAGGCCCTGTTTCATCTGTGAAAACCTGTCTTGGGAAGTGTTCTCTTATCTGCTGTTATTCCCAGAATTTGCTTTCCAGGAAAAATCAACTTGAGACCAGGAAAGAAGTGTAAGGAACTGTTGAGGCAGAGCCTGAGGCAAAGACTTACAGGCTTTAAACACCCAAGAGCGGGTGCCTCCTAAAAAACAGATGGCAACTGAAATCTTTTAAATAAGGGAAATCCAATACAACAACAAGCAAAGCCCCAGGACAAGATGGAGGCCCAGAAATACAGGGAAAACTCTGCAGAGTGAATTTGTCTTAGAATTCTTGATAGACAACCTGAAGTGCAAGAATATCTCTGTCTTATCACCAGCTGGTTAAAAAATCATGAAACAGACATCTCAGGGAATAAATCTAAGAGCTAACATTTTAAAATATACATATGGACTATAGTTAACAGCAATACTGTAATATTCTTGCATGAATGCCAAAGAACTACTGTGTTAATAATAGAGGATATGAAAAAAATATGCCAGATGTCTGCTGTGGACCATAGTTAGTGGTAATAGTCTAATGATATTATCTAACAATCTGTAACAAATGTTCCACAGTGCTGTGGTTTATTGGTGAAGGGTTGTTGTATGGGATTTCTACATAGGTACATGATTGTTTTTTAAGTTCACAATTTCTGTAATAAAAATATATTTAAAAATATTATAAAAATATTAAAATGTAAAAAACTCAACACAAGAATACAAACACAAAGAAACAGGAAATCATTGCTCATCCAAAGGAAGAGGATAAAAATCCAGAAAACTCAAAAAGAATAAGAGAATATGGACATTCCATAAAAAACCTTTAAAGCAAATGATCTTCAAAATCCTCAAGTAGATGAAGGAAAATACAGAGATAGAACTAAAGGATATCAGGAAAACAATTAATGAACAATATGAGAATCTTAGTAGAGAAATAGAAATTATAAAAAGGAACCAAACAGATCTACTATTGTGATTGAAAAACACAATAAAATGAAAAATTCCCAGGAGGTTTTCAAGAGAAGATTGGATTTGGCCGAAGAAAGAACCCATGAACTTGAGACAAGACACCAGAAAAGAGTCAGTCTGGAGCTCAGAAAAAAATAATTATAAAAAGCAAAAGTAGCCTAAGACAGCAGTTTGACACTATCAAGTGTACTAATATACATATTATGGGAGTTCCAGAATGAGAAGAAAGGGAGAAAGAGGTAAAGGGATATTAAAAAATAATACTGATAGAGGACTTCCCAAACTAAAAGAAGATATGAATATGCATATATAAGAAGCCCAGAGAGATAAATAATTCCCATCATATATTGACAAAGGACAAGGAGAGAGTTCTGAAAGCTGCAAGAGAAAAGCAACATTTCATGTACAAAAGAGTCCCCAAAAGATTGAGTGCTAATTTTTTTTTACAGGCACCAATGTGCCAAGAAGATTGAAGTGTTTAAGGGGTTGAAAGAAAACTACTGCCAGCCATGAATTTTATACAGGATGAGGCTATCTTTCAAAAATGAGGGGGAGATTAAACCATGCCTTGATAGACAAAAGCAGAGGAAGTTCATCTCCACTAGACCTACACTATAAGCCATGATATAGGGAATTCTTAAGAAAGGAAATGACCCTGGACAATGTTTCAAAGCTGCATAGAGAAATCAAGACCTAAAGTAAAGATAAACATTTTGTGAATTATAAATGCCAGTCTAAGTGTGGTATATTGTTTGGTAAGTATCTCTACTTCTTACTTCCTAAAAGTGCTAAAATGAAAATGAATAAATAGGAATGAAAAATCTATGGTTTTGGGCATACAATGTATAAAGATATAATTGGAAAAGAGTACAAAATAAATGTGGAGGGACAAAGGGGTATAAGAAAAATATATGTGTATGTTATTGAAGTTAATATGTAATAAAATCAAATAAGGTTGTTATATATATAGGATGTCAAATTTTAACTTCATGGTAAACAAAGTAAAAATTAATGAAAAATATAACTAGGTAGAAAAGAGAAGTTCACTCAGTACAATGCAAAAAATAAAAGAAAAAATCAAATAAATAAAAAATAGTCATTAACTTTAGAATTGAGGACCAAAACAAAATGCTATATGTGACAGTTTGAAGTTATTTTGTGAATCCTAAAAAGAGAACTATTCTATTCCTGTAGATATGAGACAATTTTGACTGGGCAATGTCAGTGAGACATGACTCAGGGTGAGTCTCCACCCTGCCTGGGTCTGATAAAAATGGAAAGAAGAGAGAGAGACACACTCAGATAAACAAGTCACCATATATGATCCTGCTTTGTGAGAGAAAGGAATCCAGGGTCACCAACAACTCAGCTGCAAGAAGAGAAATTCCTAAGAGCCTCAAAGAGATGAGGTCCAGGGAGAAATGAGCCATATGCCTGAAAGCTTGTAGCTGAATTTAGGAATAAAGCAGAACAGCCAAAACTTACAGCAGAAGCCTAGAAAGAGGAAAGCCCTATGTCTGGTTGCCCACAGCTGAGTTCCTGGAGAATGGAGATTCTAGAGGGGAAGGCAAAGATTGATGGCCGTCTTTGCCATATGGCAGGATGCTAGGCTGTACAGTAGCTGATTTTGGTGAGAAAGCATCTCTGATGGTGCCTTGATTTGGACATTCTATGATCTCAAAATGTAATATTTTTTCCCAAATAAATTTCCCAAATTAAAAGTCAACCCATTTCTCATACTTTCCATTAGCAGCCCTTTGGCAAACTAAAACATCATACAAAAACTAAATGGCAAAATGACAGAAGATAGTCTGACATCATGAATAGTACCTATAAATGTAAGACACTAAACTCTCCAGACAAAAGACAGAGATTGAAAGAATGGACTTTTTTTTTTTAATTAGCCAGCTATATGCTGGCTGTAAGAGAGCAAGTTTAAACTCAAGTGTATAAATAGGTTGAAAGTTAAAGGTTGGAAATTATACCATGCAAGTATTAACTAAAATAGAGTTCAGCAAACTATACTAATATCAGATAAAAGAGGATATAAGTCAAAAAAAATTAGGAAGGGCAAAATGGTCATTTTATACTGATAAAGAGGTCAATTCAACAAGAAGATGTAAATATTATAAATAGATACACATCTAATAGAAGAGCCCCCAAAATTATATGAACCAAATAGTGACAAATTTGAAGAATAAATTGACAGTTCTACATTAATAATAGGAGAATCTACCATTTCCAATATGAATAGAATATCTGTTCATAAGACCAATAAGGTAAATCATGACTTGAATGATACTCTAAACCAACTAGACCTAACAGACATGTATAGAACATTTAATCCCCTGAAAAAAAAAAAAACAGAATACATATTCTTCTCAATTGCAGAAGGATCATTCTCCAGGATAGACCATATGTTAAGTCACAAAACAAGTCTCAATAAATTCAAAAACATTGAAATAATACAATGTATATTCTCTGACAACAATGGAATGAAGCTAGCAATAAATAACAGAAGGAGAATTGGAAAATTCATAAATATGTGGAAATTAAACAACATATACTTAACCAATGGGTGAAAGGGGAAATCACAAGTGACATTAGGAAATATCTTGAGGTGAATTAAAATGAAACATAATACCTATGGGTGGCAACAAAGTCAATGCTGAGATGAAAACATATACCTCTATATGCTAACATTTAAAAACAAGGAAGTCTTCAAATCAGAGACCAAATATCAACACTGGAAGAACATGAAAAAGAAGATGAAATGAAACCCAAAGTGAACAGAAGGAAGTATATAACAAAGATAGTGTTGAAAATGAAATCAAGAATAGAAAAACAACAGAGATACTCTAACATTGGTTCTTTGAATAGATCAATAAAAGTGACAAACCTTTAGCTAGAGTGACAAAATTTAAAGAAAAAAAGAGGGATATAAATAATTAAAATCAGACATGAAAAGAGGAACATTAAGGCTGATCCAGTAAAATACTAAAGACTATAAGCAGATACTATGAACAACTCTATGCTTATGCATTATATAACATATTATGAAAGAGACAAAGTTTTAGAAACACACAAACTACCTATATTGACTCAAGAAAAATTAAATCTCAACAAACCAATTACTAGTAAAGAAATTGAATTAACATTCAAAATCCTCACAATCAAAAAATACCAGTAACAAGTGGTTACAAAAGGGAATTTCACTAAACATTCCAAGAAGGCTTAAGTACCACTCTGATCAAACTCCTGCACAAATAATTTAAGAGGATGAAACACTGCCTATTTCGTTCTCCAAGGCTAATATCTCTCCCATAACAAAGCCAGATAAAGATAGCACAAGAAAAGGAAACTACAGACCAATATCTCATGACTACAGATGTAAAAATCATCAGCAAATATTAGGAAACCTCATCCTTCAGAATGTTAAAAGAACTACACACTGTGATTAATTGGGACTTATACCTGACAAGTAAGGTTGGTTGAACAAAAGAAAATCAATGCTTGTACTAAAGCTCGTTATCAGAATGAAGAAATAAGAAAAATACATGACCATTTCAATTGATGCAGAAAAGTATTTGACAAAACCCAGAAACATTTCTTTATTAAAACACTTAGAACACTAGTAATAGTGGGAAACTTTCTCAACATGATAAAGGGAAAGTATGAAAAGCCCACAGCTAACATACTACTTAATGGTGAAAGATCAGGAACAAGAAAGGATGCCCACGTTCACCACTGTTATTCAACATTGTACTGGAAATTTTTGAATGAGCATTTAAGTAATAAAAAGAAATAAAAGGCATCCAAATTGGTAAAGAAGAATTAAAACATTCGTTATTTGGAGATGATGACACTATACATGAAAAATCCTGAGAAAACCTCAACAAACGTGTAGAACTAATAATTGAATTCAGCAAAGTGACAGGGTACAAGATCAGCACTCAAAAATCAGTAATACAAATACATGAGAAAAGAACAATCAGAAGAAGAAATCAAGATGAAAAAATCCATTCACAATAGGAACAAAAGATGTAAATATCAAGGATTAAATCTAACCAAGGATGTAAAGACTTGTATAAAGAAAATTACAAACATTGCTAAAAGAAATCAAAGGAGATCTACATAAGTTGCAAAGTTCATGGATTTGGAAGATTAAATATAATTAAGATGTAAATCCTATCCAAAGCAATTTATAGATTCAATGCAATCCCAATCAAAATTCAAACAACCTACATTTTAGAAATGAAATAGCCAATCATCAAATTTATGTGAAATTATA
>JAQZBX010015423.1:27035-37658 GCA_029593785.1 Cabassous unicinctus | reverse complement strand
CAAATACAAGCAGCAAGGGGGGGATAAATAAATAAATAAATAAATCTAAAAAAAAAAAAGTCTATTTTATCCAATATAAGTATAACTAATTTTGATTACTGCATGCATGGAATATCTTTTTCCAGACTTTCAGTTTCAATCTGCTTGTATCCTTGGGTCTAAGGTGAGTCTCTTTTTGAGAGCATATAGATGGCTTAGATTTTCTTATTCATTCTACCAATTTATCTTTTGATTGGGGAGTTTAATCCATTAACATTCAATATTATTACTGTAAAGGTAGTTCTCATTTCTCCCATTTTGATCCTTGGGTTTTATCTGCCACTCTTTTTTTGCCACTCTTTTTACACTTTTAGTTACTTTTACTAATATAATCTTCATTTCTACATACTCTTCTAAGCCTTGCTCTACTGTCTTTTCTTTTCAGGCTCTAGCACTTCCTTTTGTATTTCCTGAAAGCCCAGGCTCTTGTTTACAAATTCTCTCAATTTCTGCTTATCTGTCGAATATTATAAACTTGCCCTCATTTTTGAAATACAATCTTGCCAGATATAAGATTAATCACTGATAGTTTTTCTCTTTCAATTTCTTAAATATATTATTTCACTGCCTTCTTGCCCCATGATTTCTGGTGGGAACTCAGCACTTAATCTTATTGGGCATCACTCGTGATGAATCACTTTTATCTTTCTGTTTCCAGAATTCTCTCTTTGTCTTTGGTATTTGATATTCTGATTAATATTTGTCTTGGAGTATGTCTCTTCAGGTTTATTCAGATTGGAGTTTGTTGTACTTCTGGGACACAGATATCTATTCCTTCATAGAGTTTGGAAATTTTCTACCATTATTTCCTCAAATATTCCTTCTGCCCTTTCCCCTTCTTGTCTTTTTCTGGGACAACCATAAAATGTATGTTTGCTTGTCTCTTGTCATCATTTAGTTCCCTGAGATACTGTTTAAATTTTCCCATTCTTTATCTGTTCTTTTGTTTGTTCCCTGTCAGGGGCCTTGTCTTCAAGCCTGCTGATCCTTTTTTTCTGCCTCTTCAAATCTGCTCTTATATACTTTTAGTCTATTTTAAATTTCATTTACGGTCACATTCATTGCTATAAAGTCTGCTATTTTTTTCTATCTGTGTTTTCAAATTATTCTTTTTGTGCCCCCAGTGTCTCTTAATCTCCTTAATCTCCTTAGCCATCTCATTGAATTTGTTAAAGGATGTGTTTGAAGATTTGTGATTAATTGTCTCAACTCCTTTTTGTCATCTAGAGGTTTATTTTGTTCCTTTGACTGGGCCATATATTCTCATTTCTTAGTATGGCTTGTAGTTTTTTGCTGGTGTCTTGGCTTCTCATCTTTTTGACATATTTATTCTGAGCTCTCTTTTTTCTTTTTAGTCTAGCACTTTCTATTTTATTGGCTTTGGGTTACAGCCACCTTTGATATTTGGTTTAACTTATTTTGGAAATTTATAATGACTCATGTTTAGCCAATCTGAATTTTTCAACTCTTTTTAAATCTATATCTTGCCCATTCTCCCTTGCCAAGGATGTGGTTGGTACTGTAAGTCATGGGGCAGAAGCTGTCCACATTGCTTCAGGAATAAATGAATCTTCTCCTACCATTCTCTGCTGCCAGGATTGGGAATGGGGCTGCAGCTGTGTGCAGTAATCAAAACTGTGCAGGCCAAGACAATCTGCAATTGCCTGGAGAGACTGTTGAACCTCCATGCCTGAAGGCAAGGATGGAACTGCATGTGTGGGCAGTAAAATAGGTCATGTGATGCAAAACTAACTGAAGTTGCCCCAATAGAATGTCAAAGCACTGGCCCACCTCATTCTCTGCCAGACGCAGGGATTGAGCGACAGGTGTGCCCAAGTATCAAGTCCATGTGTGTCAAAAGTGACTTCATTTTCCCAGAGAGTTTGAAGGAGCACTTTCCCTCCTCTTATCCTGTCAGGGGTGGGAATGGAACCACTGGTGTGTACAAGAGTCTATTCCATGTGGGACAAAATCAGCTGCAGTTGCCCCAAGAGGCTGAGGGAGCATGCCCTCCCTCCTGTCTTGTTGGGGGTGGGGATAGAGCCACTGGTATGCCCAGCAATTTCATCTGTGTGGGCCAAAAGTGCCTACAATTGCCTGGAGAGCATGAGGAAACACCATCCCCTTCCTGTCCTAATTGGGGCAGGGATGTAGCCACATTGGTGGCCAACAATATAGTCCATGCAGTCCAAAAGTGAGTACAGCTGCCCAGGGTGGCTGGTGCAGGTACTCCCAGCTTCTCCATGCTAGAGGTGAGGCAGGCACCCAGGAAATGGCAGCAATCTGAACTGGGTGGAAAGTAGCTGGTCCTTACTGTCACTGTGATATTCAGTCAGCCCTGCTTCCTCTCATTCTGGGAGACAGAGTTAAAATGGAGGCTACTAGCCTCATTCCAACATGGACAAGTTCAAACTTCAGCTGTACTTGAGACTGGAATTTAGCCAGCTGCATTTACTAATGAGTAGCTGACTTTGGTACTGACTGTCTTTTCCTCCCCCATTTTTGGGAAGTGAAGCTTCCAACTCCAACCAGGGAATAGCTTCTTAAGCATCTTGTCCCACAAACAGGGGATGGGCACTTGCCTCCATGGTATGGAGTGCTCTACTTGTAAATCTTCACTGCAGATGGGCACTTTCCTGTTCTTCCAAGGATGTTGCAGGATGCTCTTCTGGTCTCCTATGCCCTCAAACTCCGGCTGATTACTAACTGCATTGTAGGATGAGCTGATTCTCAGAGCTCCCTACTCTGTCACCATCTTGCATCTCCTCTCTAAGCCATTTGCTTTTTTTATAATTTAATTTTCATATTTTATTTTTTATTTCAAGAAGTTGTGAGCTTACAATCATGCATAATGTGCAGAATTCCATACATCCCCCTTTACCAACAACTTACATTGCTATGGAATATTTGTTACAGATTATGAAAGAGCATAATTTGATCATTACCACTAATTATGGACCATAGTGTACATTTGGTATATTTTTTCCACACACCCTCTATTTTTATAACATTTAAAAATTTTTTTTATTTAAACATGTTTTTTATTTTTTAAAAGATACTTAGATTATACAAATGTTACACAAAAAAATATAGAAATTTCCATAAGACCTGCTCCTCATACCTTCCACACCCTCCCCCACATAAACAACATCCTTTATCAGTGTGGCACATTCATTGCAATTGATAAACACATCCTGGGGCATTGCCATTGAGCATGCACTGTAATTCACATTGTAGTTTACACTCTGTTCCAAACAATTCTGCCAGCTATGAGAAGATATATAATGTCATATATTCGTCATTGCAGTGCTATTCAGGATGATTCCCACGTCCCAAAAGAGCCCTTACATTACACCTATCTTTCCCTCCCCCTGCCCCAGAGCCTCCAGTGGCCACTGACTCCACATCAATGCTGTAATTTCTTCCATTGCTAGAATCACAAGTCTATTGTAGAATACCAGTAAGTCCACTCTAGTCCATACTTCATTCCCCAATCCTGAGGATTCTGGGATGATGATGTCCAATCCACCTCTATTTGAGAGGGAGCCTTGATTCCATACAGCTGATGGATGGAACTCTCTTGTTTGCAGTTGTAGGCTCTATTATTTCCTTGGTATGGTAATTGCCAATCCTCACCTCGTTGTTAGTGGCCTTGTGTGAGCCCCATGAATTGGAAAGTAGGTGTTGCAACTCTGCTGAAGTTCAGGGACCAGCTGGCACATGGACAGCTTAAAGATTAAAGTCTCTTGGATATACACCTACCAACTCCAACACCAAGTATAGGTTAAAAAGAAGGGACAGATGAGCCATATGTAGGGAAGCCATAACTGAGTCCAAAACTGTCACTCTCAGGAGCACAAACTCCAAAGTAGGGCCCACTGGCAAGGCACCAAACTCTAGAGCTATCTGCCCTGACCACAGGAACTGGGTGTCTCCAGAGCCCTCAGGATCCTCACTATTTGCAGTAATATTCACTTTGGCCCTCTATGAGATCCTGCTGAGATGTGTATAAGCATTACCTCAGGGATGACTTCCCATCTCACTTTGAAATCTCTTAGCCATATAAACTCATTTGTTTTTATATTTCCCCCCTTTTATTCAAGGTCTTTTACTAGTTGCATTGCCAGTTGGTGCTTGGTAGTAAATCCCATGGTACCAGGGATGCTCATTCCCAGGAGTCATGTCCCATGCTGGGGGGAAGGTAATTCATTTATATGCTGAGTTTGGCTTAGAGAGAGGCCTCATTTGAGCAGCAAGGAGGCTCTCAGGAGGCAACCCTTAGGCACCCTACAACACTAGGCTAAGTTTCAATTTCAAGAGCAAAGTCTTACAGGAATAGTCATCAATATCAAGGGCCCAACAATGGAACATTCTCCTTCCCCAGTCATTGCCCCTGCTCTTGGGGGAGAGTTGCTGCTCCTTTAGAGAATGTTGCAGAGCTCTCCAGGATGGGGACTCAATGTTTTCTAGGTTATTGTGTGAATTTCCATCCACTGTGACAATAACCCATGAATATTTGAACACATTTATATATGTTATATGTATGTCCAGGTGAATTTCTTCCCATGCATCCTCCATCACTGACACTCCACACCAATGATCCTCCCATGCTCCAGTTGTAACCCTTCTGTGATTCAGTCTTCTCAAAAATGAAGCCAATAAAATAGCCAAATACAATTAATATGAAAATGAAATAATTGTAGGTTTAAATATAAGAAATAAAATACATAAAAATTTAAAAAGTAAAAATAAAATTTAAAAATTGGGAATTAAAAAATAATGAAAAATATGAAAATTTTTTTTGACATTTTGCCTTTCATCATGGTACTATCTCTTGTCATGTATGTACAGTGACATCCTCTCCCATCAATTCCCTAGTGTCCTTTTTTACATTTTGTTTTCAAAGAAGTTTAAGTCACAGTAAAGTAACATACAGAATGCAGGGGATTCCCATATACCCAACATGCTCCCACTTTTCCCCCTTCCTGTATTAATACCTTTTCAAAAAAAAGATTTATTTATTTATTTTCATTTTATCCATTTTAACCACCCCCAATTTTTGCTGTTTTGTGTCCATTCACTGGGCAATTCTCTGTGTCTGCTTCATGCCCTTTCTTCTCATCCGTCTCCTCCTTTCTTCACCAGGATTCAATCCTGGGAAATTCTGATGGGAGAGAGGCATTCTGCCACCTGCGCCAACTCAGTTGACTGAGGTTTTTTCACATGTCTCATCTTGGCTCTCCCTTGTGTCACTCTCCTGTTATGTTATCATCTTGCCCTGTGGCTTGGTGGGGCCTGGCAGCTCACCCATGCATGGGGCCTGGGGGCTCACTTGTTCATGGGGTCTCATGGCACTCACACACATGGGGCCTGGGGGCTCATCTGCTCACAATGCCTGGGGGCTTACCTGCTTATGGTGCCTGGCAGTGCTCCTGCTCACGGGGCCTGGGGGCTTACCCACTCATGGGGCCTGGAGGCACTCCCACATGCAGGCCATGGGGGTTCACTCACTTGCAGGGCCTGGGGGCTCACCCACTCACAGGGCCTGGCAGTGCCCCCACTCATGGAGCCTGAGGGTTTACCAGCTCATGGGGCTTGGCAGCCCTCCCATGCATGGGACCAGGGTTCACCCACTTGTGGGGCCTGGGGGCTCACCCTCTCATGAGTCCTTATGGTACACCCACTCTCAGGGCCTGGCAGTGTACCCACTCTCGGCCTGGCAGCACACCTGTGCACCTTCTATATTTTTCTTTATTTTACCAGGAGGTCCCAGGGATCGAACTCAGGTCCCTCCATATGGGAGATGGACACCCAAAACATTTGAGCCACATCTGTCCCCCATTAATATCTTTTTACATGTAGATGGTATATTTCTTACAGTTTATATACAAATAGTGAAACATAATTACTAACCATGGTCAATGGTTTATATTATGGTTTACATTTTAGACCATACACTTTTATAACTTTTGGTATTTAAAATGGCCTGTGTCCATCATCACAAGACTATGCAGAACACTTCCATTGCCTACTAAATACCCCCTGTTCCATGCATTCCATTCCTCCTTATCTCTGCCCTTGGAGCCCACAGTGACATTCCAGCTTCACTCCTTGAATGACAACATTCATAGTTACTTGAAACAACACCAAGGTACTGACATACTGATTTGTCCTCCCCCACTAGGAACTGCCCATTCTCTCAAGAGACTCCCTCACCAAGATGACAGTCTAGCTAATTCCCCCTATTTTGTGGGTTTCTATCCACCAATACAGCACATTATGACAAAATGATCACTCACACAGTCCCTAGATGCCTCTCCCAGGTGTGTCCTGCCCCAAAAGCCATGCCATCCAACACCCTAAACCAGTAACCCTTCCCTGTCATACTGCCATAAGAGTGTTTCCAATTTTGTACTTTAAACCACATACCTGCTAATCCCCAGTGTTCACCTGGACCCTCCCCCACCCTCTATCAGTTTTATGGGCTGTCCAACCCATCCCCCCTGCTCTACCCACCTGTCAAACATGCACCACACAACCCAATATTATCACTAGCCTCTTGTCATATCCCTTCAATGCCCAACTACACAATTCCACCTTATCAGAGATTATGCCCATATGGGCATTGGCTAAGGACC
Organism: Cabassous unicinctus; assembly: GCA_029593785.1. Classification (NCBI taxonomy): domain Eukaryota; kingdom Metazoa; phylum Chordata; class Mammalia; order Cingulata; family Chlamyphoridae; genus Cabassous; species Cabassous unicinctus. The sequence goes on along the minus strand of JAQZBX010015423.1, from coordinate 30,981 downwards.
TTCTCGCTTTCTATTTCCTGTAAACCTATCTTCCAGACAATAGCTCTCTCAGTCTGTGTGATTTGTTTAATTTATATCATTGAGGTCCTGTAATATATGCCTTTTGATACCTGGCTTGCTTCACTCAACATAAGGTCCTGAAGATTCATCCATGTTATCCCATATGTTAGCACTGTATTCTGTCTTACAGCTGAGTAATATTCCATTGTATGTATATACAACATTTTGTTTGTCCATTAATCTGTTGATGGGGATTTGGGTTGATTCCAACTTTTGGCAATAGTCAACAATGCCACTATGAATGTTTGTGTGCATATATTTTTTGTGTCCTTGCTTTCAATTCTTCTGGGTATACACCCAGCAGTGGAATGGCTGCATCATATGGCAGTTCTATAGTTAGTTTTTTGAGGAACTGCCAAACTGTCCTCCACAATGGCTGGACCATTCTACATTCCCATCAGCAGTGGATGAGGGTTCTCATTCCTCCACATCCTCTCCAACACTTGAAGTCCTCTGTTTTTTAATAGTCACCAGTCTAATGGATGTAAGATGGTATCTCATTGTAGTTTTGATTTGCATTTCCCCAATAGCTAGAGATGATGAGCATAATTTCATATGCTTTTTAGCCATTTGTATTTCTTCCTTGGAGAAGTGTCTTTCAGAGTTACTTGCTGATTTTTTAAATGGTTGTTTGCCTTTTTATTTTCAAGGTGTAGGATTTCTTTATATCTGTTCCTATCAGATATACAGCTGCCAAATATTTTCTCCCATTGGGTAGGCTGCCTGTTTACTTTCTTGATAACCTCCTTTGTGGTGAAAAAGTATTAATTTTGAGGAGATACCATTTATCTATTTTTTCTTTTGTTGCTTATGCTTTAGGTATGAAGTTCATGAAACCATTTCCTATTATAAGGTCCTATAGATGTTTCTCTACATTATCTTCCAAAGTCTTTATTGTCTTGGCACTAATATTTAGATTTTTGATCCATCTTGAGTTGATTTTTGTATAAGGTGTGAGGTGGTGTTCCTCTCCCATTCTTTTGGATATGGATATCCAGTTCTCCAAGAACCATTTGTTGAAGAGGCCATTCTCTCCCAGTTGAGTGGGCTTGGTGGCCTTGTCAAATATCAAATGACTCTATATTCGAGAATCTATATCAGAACTCTCAATTCTGTTCCATTAGTTGGTATATCTATCCTTGTGCAAATATCATGAAAATTTGAACACTGTCTATTTGTAGTATATTTTAAAGTCAGGTAGTGTGATTCTTCTGATTTCATCTTTCTTTTTCAATATGTCTTTGGCTATTCAGGGCACCTTCCCTTCCAAATAAGTTTCATAGTTAGTTTTTCCAATTCAATAAAAAATGCTGTGTTGATTTTTATTGGGATTGTATTAAATTTGTAGTTTAGTTTGGGTAGGATAGACATCCTAATGATGTTTATTCTTCCTACCCATGAACAGGTGTTATTATTCCATTTACTTAAGTCTTCTTTGATTTCCTTTAACAGTGTTGGGTAGTTTTCTGTGCATAAGTCATTTAAATCATTACATAAATTTATTCATAGGTATTTGATTGTTTTAGTTACTGTTGTAAATGGTATTTTTTTCTTGATTTCATCATCAAATTACTCATTATTGGAGTACAGGAAGGCTACTGATTTGCACATTGATCTTATAACTTGTGACCTTACTGAACTCATTTATAAGTTCTAGAAGCTTTATTGTAAACTTCTCAGGGCTTTCTATGGATAGGATCATGTCATCTGCAAATAGTAAAATTTTTATTTCTCCCTTTCCAATTTGGATGCCTTTTATTTCTTTTTCTTGCCTTAGTGCTTGAGCAAGTACTTCTAGCACAATGTTAAATAGGAGCAGTGATAATGGGCATCCTTGTCTTGTTACTCATCTTAGAGGGAAAGCTTTTAGGATTTTACCAATGTATATTATGTTAGCTAACTGTTTTTCATATATACGCTTCACCATGTTTAGAAAGTTTCCTTCTATTCCTATCTTTTACAGTATTTTTGTCAGGAAAGTATGCTGTATTTTGTCAAATGCTTTTTATGGGTCTATAGAGATGATCATGTGATTTTTTTCTTTGGATTTGTTTATGTGGAGTATTACATTGATTGTTTCTTTTTTTTGTATTTGATGTTTTTTATTAGTTTTTCTTACAGTTTTTATTGAAGTATATCATTCTTACATGAACATACATAAATAATAAGTTTATAGAAAAAGTGGTGAACTTACAAAATAAACATGCATATCATTTGATGCTTTTTAGAACTCCTCCCTGAAGAAACTAAAATGTAATAAGAGGTCAATGAGATAAAAACTTGCTTTTTAAAAAATTAAGGTGACATCTGCATATGGTAAAATCCACCCTTTTTAGTGGACAGTTCTGCAAGTTTTTTTAAATTAATTAATTAATTAATTGATTTTTTTTATATTTTAAAAGATGCTTAGATTACATAAATGTTACACAAAAATTACAAGGATTCCTATGTTCTCCACCTCCCACACCTCCCACAACATCCCACACAAACATCTTTCATTAGTGTGGCACATCATCTGCAATGGATATACACATTCTGGGGCCTTGCCACTAAGCGTGGACCACAGTTCACGTTGTAGACCACACTCTCTCCCCCACAGTTCTGCACACTATATGCTGATGTAAAATGGCCTATATCTGTCATCGTAATGCCACTCAGGACAATTCCCAAGTCCCAAAAAAGCCCCTGTATTACAACTGCTTTTCCCTTTCCTGCCCCGAAAGTGTCCAGTGGCCACTGGCTCCACAATAATGTTGTCATTTCTTGCATTGCTTGAATCACAATGTCTACAACAGAATACCAGTGAGTCCACTCTAGTCCATAGCTCCTCCCCCAATCCTGAGGAGTTTGGGATGGTGATGTCCACTCCACCTCCAATTGAGAGGGGGCCTATATACCATGGATACAATGGATGGGATTATCCTGCCTGCAGCTGCAGGCTCTCTCCATTCCCTGAGATGGCCGCCGTGCATCATCATCTCCTCACTAGGTTACTTGGGTGGTGAGACCATTGAGCTGTAGAGTAGGAGTCGCAACTCCACCAAGATTCCAGGCACAGCTGGCACATGGGCAGGACAAAGGCTCTAGTCTCTGGAAGTACACCTACAAACTCCAGCATCTCAAACAGGTTTGAATAAAAGGGACTGATGGACCATGTGCAGGAAGGACTTATTTGAGTCCAAATCTGTCACTCTCAGGAGCACAAATTCCAGTAGTGAGCCCACTGATAAGACATCAATCTCTGGAGCCATCCCTCCTTATATAGGACCTGGGTGTCTCCAGAGCCTTCAGGGGCCCCTCTGTGTGGGGAGATGTCCACTTTGGTGTTCTATGAGTTAATACTGAAGTGTGCATAAGCGTTACCTCTGGAATGACCTCCCGACTCTTTGAAGTCTCTTAGCCACATGAACTCATTTGTCTTTACCTTTTCCCCCTTTTATTCAAGGTCTTTTTCCAGTGGTATTGCCAGATGGCACTTGGTGTCAGTCCTTTGTTGCCCGGGATACTAATCCCTGGGAGTCATGTCCCATGCTGGGGGAAAGGTAAGGCATTCATATGCTCAGTTTGGCTTAGAGAGAGGTCACATTTGAGCAACAAGGAGGCTCTCAGGTGGCAACTCTTAAGCACCCCATAACAGTAGGCTAAGTTTCAATTATAAGAGCAAAGACTCATAAGGCTAGTCATCAATAACAAGAACCCATTAGTGGGCCATCCTCCTTGGCAGACACTGTCCCTGCACTTGTGGGACTGTTGCTGCTCCTTTGGAGAATGTGGCAGAGCTCTCCAGGCTGGGAATTCAGTATTCCCTCATTTATTGAGTGATTGTCCACCCACTGTGACCACGCCCCACCCCTTGATCATTTGAACAATTTTATATATCTTTCAT
>JAQZBX010015423.1:0-26935 GCA_029593785.1 Cabassous unicinctus | reverse complement strand
CAGCCTGTACCGTGGCACCTTCCCCCACTCACTCCCCAGTGTCTTCCAAATTTTCATTTAATTTTCAGGAAGTTTTAGGTCACAGCAAAGTCATACACAGAATACTAGAGACTCTCATATATCCAGCCTCCTCCCCCTTTCCTCACCCCATATTGAAACTTTTTTATGTGGATGGTAGCAATATTAAAACTGTTATACAGATAATGAAACATAGCTACTAAACATTGTCAATGGTTTACAGTATAGCTTACAATTTAGATGTTACAGTTTAATAATGCTTTATAATATTTACCATATCCTGTGTCCATTACTGTAAGGTAGTGAAAAACATTTCCCATGACCACTAAATACCCTGTTTGATCTTTTCTGCCTTCCTACCCATTCCCCTGGGGCACATGACAACCCCCTGTCTTGACTCATTAGATGACAAGATTCATAGTTACATGCAACAAGAGGTCTTGACATGCTGATCACTACACATCTCTCTTATCCTTCAATATGCAACTAAACTCTATCACTTTACCATAGATTATGTCGGTATGGGTGATGGCTCACAAACTTCTCTTCTCTTTCTCTCCCTTGTCAACCTATCTTTTAGACAATGGTTTTCAGAGACTGTTCACTTTCCTCAATTCAAATCGGTGAGATCATATACTGTTCATCCTTCAATGCCTGGCTTCCTTCACTCAACATAAGGTCTTCAAGATTAATCCATGCTAGTCTGTGTGTTAGCACTTTATTCCTTCTTACAGCTGAGTAATATTCGATTGTATTTATCTACCACATTTTGTTTATACATTCATCTGTTGACAGGCACCGGGGCTGATTCCAACTTTTGGCAATTGTGAACAATGTCGCTAAGAACATTGGTGTGCATATATCTATTCATGACTTTGCTTTCAATTCTTCTGGTTATATACACAGAAGTGGAATCCCTGTATCATACAGAAGATCTATTGGTAGTTTTTTTGAGAAACTGCCAAACTGTCCTCCACAGTGGCTGGACCATTCCACAATCCCACCAGCAGTGGATGAGGGTTCCTATTCCTCCACATCCTCTCCAACACTTATAGTCTGCTGTTTTTTTAATAGCTGCCATTCTGATGGGTGTAAGATGGTATCTCATGTAGTTTTGATTTGCATTTCCCTAATAGCTTGTGATGTTGAGCATTTTTTCATGTGCTTTTTAGCCATTTGTATTTCTTCCTTGGAGAAGTGTCTTTTCAGGTCACTTGCCCATATTTTAAATGGGTTGTTTGTCTTTTTATTTTCAAGGTGTAGAATTTCTTTATATATGCAGGATATTAGGATCATATCAGATATATGGTGGCCAAATATTTTCTCCCATTAGGTAGGCTGCCTTTTTATTTTCTTAATAATGTCCTTTGAGATGCAGAAGTTTTTAATTTTGAGGAAATTCCATTTATCTATTTTATCTTTTGCTGCTTGTGCTTTGGGTGTGAAGTTCATGAAACCATTTCCTATTACAAGGTCCTGTAGATGCTTCCCTACATTATCTTCCAAGGTCTTTATGGTTTTGGTTCTTATATTTAGATCTTTGATCCATCTTGAGTTGATATTTGTATAAGGTGTGAGATGGTATTCCTCTCTCATTCTTTTGGATATGGATATCCAGTTCTCCAAGCACCACTTGTTAAAGAGGCCATTCTCTTCCAACTGATTGGGCTTGGTGGCATTGCAGAATATTAGATGACTATATGTGCGAGGATCTATATCAGAACTCTCAATTCAGTTCCATTGGTCACTGTGTCTATCCTTGTGCCAATACCATGCAGTTTTGAGCACTGTAGCTTTGTAGTGTGTTTTAAAGCCAGGTAATGTGATATCCCCAACTTCATTTTTCTTTTTCAATATGTCTTTGGCAATTCAGGGCCTCTTCCCTTTCCAAATATATTTTGTGGCTAATTTTTCCAGGTCCTTAAAAAATACTGTGTTTATTTTTATTGGGATTGCATTAAATCTGTAGATTAGTTTGGGTAGGGTAGACATCTTGATGATGTATAGTCTTCCTATCCATGAACAGGGAATATTCTTCCATTTATTTAAGTCTTCTCTGTTTTCCTTCAACAGTGTTGTGTAATTTTCTGTATATAAGTCCTTTACATCTTTAGTTAAATTTATTCCTAGGTATTTGATTCTTATTGCTACTATTATAAATGGTATTTTTTCTTCATTTCCTCCTCAGGTTGCTCGTTATTGATGTACAGAAATGCTACTGATTTTTGAGCATTGATCTTATAGCCTGTGACTTTAATGAACTCCTTTATACGTTCTAGAAGCTTTGTTGTAGATTTCTCAGGGCTTTCTACGTATAGTATCATGTCGTCAGCAAATAATGAAATTTTTACTTCTTCTTTTCCAATTTGTATGCCTTTTATATTTTTTCTTGCCTCAGTGCTCGAGGAAGTACTTCTAAGACAATGGTAAATAAAAGTGGTGAGAGACGGCATCCTTGTCTTGTTCCCGATATCAGAGGGAAGGCTTTTAGGATTTCACCATTGAAGATGATGTTAGCTTTGGGTTTTTCATATATACCCTTTATCATATTGAGAAAGTTTCCTTCTATTCCTATCTTTTGCAGTGTTTTTATGAGCAAAGAGTGCTGTATTTTGTTGAATGCTTTTTCTGCATCTACAGAGATGGTCAGTTGATTTTTTTCTTGCAATCGGTTTATGTGGCATATTACATTGATTGATTTTCTTATATTGAACCATCCTTGCATACCTGGGATGAAACCCACTTGGTCATGGTGTATAATCCTTTTGATATGTTGTTGAATGCGATTAGCAAGTATTTTCTTGAGGATTTTAGCATGTAGGTTCATTAGAGAAATTGGTCTGTAATTTTCCTTTTTTGTGGTATCTTTGTTTGGTTTTGGTATTAGGGTAATTTTGGCATCGTAGAATGAGTTAGGCAATATTCCTTCTTCTTCTGTTTTTTGGAAGAGCTTAAGCAGGATTGGTGTTAGTTTTTCTCGAATGTTTGGTGGAATTCAGCTGTGAAATCATCTGTTCCTGGGCTCTTCTTATTTGGGAGTTTTTTGATGACTGATTCTCTCTTTACCTGTGATTGATCTGTTGAGTTCATCAAGTTCTTCTTTAATCAATGCAGACTGCTTGTGGATTTCTAGGAATTTGTCCATTTCCTCTAAATTATCCTTCTTGTTGGCATATAATTTTCAAAAGTGGGGTCAGTGGTGATACCCCTTCCTTCTTTCTTATTTTGTGTATTTGCATCTTTGCTCTTTTTTTCTCTTTAGTCTAGGTAAGCATTTGTCAATTTTATTGGTCTTCTCGAAGAGTCAGGTTTTGGATTTATTTTTCCTAGTGCTTTCTTCTTTTCTGTTTCATTTAGTTCTGATCTAAACCTAGTTATTTCCTTCTTTCTACTTCCTTTGTGGTTAGTTTTTTGTTGTTTTTCTAATTTTTCCTGGTGTGCAGTTAGGCTTTCAATTTTTTCTCTTTCTGCTTTCTTGGTATATGCATTTATGGCTATGACTTTCCTTCTCAGTGTAGCTTTTGCATCATCCCATAGGTCTTGATATGCTGTTTTGCCATTTTCATTCATTTCAAGGTAGTTACTGATTTTTTTTTTGAGATTTCCTTCTTGAATCACTGTTTGTCTAAGATTGTGTTATTTAACTTCCATATCTTTTTGTCTAATCTGTTTCTCTGGCCCTTACTGATTTCCAGCTTCATTCCATTGTGGTCAGAGAAATTACTTTGTATAATCTCAAAATTTCTGAATTCAATGAGAATTTTTCTTTGGCATAGCATGTGGTCTCTCTTGGAGTATTATCCATGTCTGCTTGATAAGAATGTATATCCCAGTGTATTTGTGTATGGTGTTCTGAATATGTCTATTAGGGCCAGATCTTCTAATGTATTGTTTGAAGTCTTTGTTTCTTTATTGATTCTCTGTAGATACGTTCTGTCTAATGGTGATAATAGTATATTATCCACAATTATAGTGGAGTCATCTATTTCTCCACTTAGTTTTTCCAGTGTTTGTCTCATGTATTTATAGGCCACTTGGTTAGGTGCATAAATGTTTATGATTGTTCTTTCTTCTTGAAAGATTATCCCTTTTACTAATATATAGTGCCCAACTTTGTGTCTTACAATGATTTTGCATTTAAATTATATTTTTCTGATATTAGTATAGCTACTTCTGCCCTTTTTTGGGTTATTGTTTGCTTGTAACATTGTTTTCCAGCCATTCACTTTCAGTCTCCTTGTGTCCTTGGGTCTATGGTGGTTTTCTTGTAGATAACATATAGATGGGTCATATTTCTTTATCCATGTTGTCTATCTGTATCTCTTGACTTGTGAGTGTAATCTACTCATATTCAGTGTTTCTACTCTCAAAGAATTACATACATTAGCCATATTTTCTTTGTATTTATGTATGTCATGTGCTTTTCTTATTTCTCTTTTTGTCTTTTTAGTTGTTCTTACACTCTCCTCCAACTTTCTTTCTCCCTGTTTTTTCCTGTCAACCAGCAGCACTCCTTTTAGTATTTCTTGAAGAGTAGGTTTCTTATTGGCATACTTAATTTCTGTTTATCTGTGAATATTTTGAACTCTCCATCATTTTTGAATGCCAGCTTTGCTGGATAGAGAACTCTTGGCTGGAAGTTTTTTTTTTCTTTTAGTACTTTAACTATGTCATATTACTCTCTTCTTGACTTCATGGTTTCACATGAGAAATCAGCAGTTAATCTTATTGAGCATCCTTGTTTGTGATGGTTCTCTTTTCTTTTGCTGCTTTCAGTATTTTCTCTTTGTCTTGAGCATTTGACAATTTGACAAATATATGTCTTGGAGTAGGCCTATTAGGATTTATACTGCTTGGGATGTGCTGTGCCCCTGGATTTGTATATCCATCTCCCTCATTGGGTTGGGAAGTTTTCAGCCATTAGTTCCTCCAACACTCCTTCTATTCCCTTTTCCCTCTCTTCTCCCTCTGGAATGCCTGCAATGCATTTGTGGGCTTTGTGTCATTGTTCAAATCCCTAAGTCCCTGTTGGATTTTTTCTATTTTTCTCTTTGTTCTACTATCTAATTTCAGATGTACTGTCTTCCACATCATTAATTCTTTCCTCTGCCTGTTCAAATCTGCTGTTTTGTGCTTCCAGAGTATTTTTTGATTTCTTGGATTGTGCCATTGATCACCATCATATCTGTTATCTTTTTATCTAGGTTTACAATTTCTTCAGTATGTTCTTCCAGTGTCTTCTTAATATCCTTAATCTCTTCTTTCACTTCATTAAGTTGTCCATGATATTTGTTTGGTTAGCTTTGATTAGTTGTTCAATATTCTGCATCTCTTCATGGTGTTTAGTTTGTTCATTGGACTGGTCCATGTCTTCCTGTTTCTTAGTATGGTTTGTAATTTTTTGTTGCCCTCTAGTCATCATTTTATCTTGATGGGTTTATTCAGTTGATTAGCCTATCTCTCTACTCTAGGGTTTTATTTCCTTGCTGATTTTGTGTGTGTGTTAAGTTTTCTCTATGGCACTTTTTTCCTCTTGTTATATTTCCTTGCTGTTGTCTATGTTCCCTTCAATGAAAAAATTTAGGGCCAGAGGAAGTGAAAGAGTTCAGAAAAGTGAAAGGATAATAGTAATGATAAAGTAAAAGTTAGAAGACAAACCATATAATACCTTGGAAAATGAATATTTAACTCATGTAAGCTGTGTAGAGTAATAGGAAAAAAAGGTGGAGTACCAACAATGAAATGGGAAAATGAATAGAGAAAAATATATAGAATGAATTAAAAGGCCTGAATGATGAGGAGAGAGGGAAAGAGAAAAGAAAAGACAGAAAGAAAAACAGTTAATAAAGGAAAGAAAACAGGATAGATAAGATAGAAATAAAAACCAGAAAAATTAAGGCCTAAACAAAGAGAGGTGGAATATAAGAACAACAACAGAAAGTGGAAGATAGAAAGATGAAGGAAAGAAAAGAGGTAGGGTTGGTAGACAAAATTGGTATACACAGAAAAGGGGAAATCAAGGAAGAGGAAACACAGCAAATAAGAACAAGATAGCAGCCCCTCCTCAGCCATTGCTTGTGAGAGAGATTCTGACCACCCTTTTAAACTGACACCATCTTGCTCCTTCCCCCCCACACCCTCTATTATTAACTCTATGTATTAGTATTGTACATTTTTTTATAGTTAGTGAGAGAACACTCTCATATTTGTACTGTTAACCACAGTCCATCTTCCAACACATGGTTCACTGTTATAAAATTCCATGCCTTGTACATTGTATCCAAGGTATACACTCAGTGGCTCTCACTTTCATCACAGAGTTGTGCAGTCATTGCCCTAGTAAGCCTTTGAAAATTTTCCTCAGTTAAAAAAGAAAAATCCCATACCCTCCTATTACAGTGTTCACTTTGGTGCAAGACTATTTCAATATTGCTGTAAACTATAGTGCGTAAGTCACATTAACTGTATTTTCCCATGCATTTCTTCCCACCTTGTAACAGTGAGATACATTTTATCTAGTTCATTGGATGACATTCTTGTGTTTGTGTTAACAGCAATCCTCATCCACTTCTGGGTTAAGTATGATACCTAGTCCCTAGATTATTCTCTAGGTTTCTTTCAATTGATATTTAAGACATTTACTTTTGCTAGTTGGCACTTGGTAATAATCCCCCAGTGCCAGGGAGGCTCATCTGCAAGAGTCATGTCTCACACTGTGGGGATGGTAGTACATTTATAAGCTGTTTGGTTTAGAGAACAGCCACATTTCATCAACAAGGAGGCTATCAGAAGGTAACTCTTAGGCAACATATAATACTAGGCTGTTTCAGTTGCAGAAGAAAAGATTCATAAGTACAATCATGACTATCAAGGACCTGGTGCAATGGTCAGTCCTCTTTCACTAGGCACTGCCCCTCTACTTGGGGGTTCTTGTTGTCTCATTAGAGAATGTAGCAGAACTCCCCATGATGAAAATTTGATATTCTTTTGATTATTTCATGGATCTCCACCCACTGTGACAATGCCCCATGAAAAGTTGGACACATTCATATGCCTTACAGGCATACCCCAGATGAAACCCCTCCCATACATTTTCCCATCACTGACACCCCTCAACAATGATCCTCCCCTGCCACAGTTGTGACCCTACAGTGATCCAAAACCTCTCCAAAGATGAAGCCAGGAAAATAATCAAATAAAAATAATAAGAAAATGAAATAATGATAGTTTTAAAAATAACATGTAAAATACAAAAACATTTAAATTTTTTTTTAAAGTATTTAAATTTTATTCTACTGTAGACAACATTATTCTAGCAATGGAAGAATTTTTTTTATCATTGATGGGGAAGCAGTGGCCACTGGAGGTTCTGAGGAGAAGGAGATGGAAAATAGTTGTAATATAGGGGCGTTTTTGGACATTGGACGTATCCTGCATAATGTTACAATGATGGATATAGTCCATTATATATTTTATCATAGCTTACAAAATTGCATGGGACAGAGTGTAAACTATAATGTAATCTATAATCCATGGTTAGTGGCAATGCTTCAATATGTGTTTATAAATTGTAACAAATGTACCACACTAATGAATGGTGTTGTTAATGTGGGAATGTGTGGGAGGGAGAGGAAGGAAGTGAGCATATAGGAATCCCCTATATTTTTTATGTAACCTTGATATAATCTAAAATTTCTTTAAAATTAATTAAAAGTTAAAACATATTAATTGTAACAAATGTTCCACACCAATACAAAGTGTTTGTGTTGTGTGGGAATCCAGCATTCCATGCATGATTGGTCTATAAATTCTCAACTTCTCTAGTAAAAATAATTAAAAAGCAATCCCCCCCAAAAATAACAACAACAAAAAGGACATTTACTTTAAAAATAACTACTAATGCAGGACTTTTGTCATCTGCTATTTTGTTTTTTAAGTCTTTTCTTGTACCTTAATTCTTTCATTCTTTCATTCTTTAAACTACCACCTTTTGTATTTCATTGATATGTTATAGTGAACATGTTAAAAATACTTCTCATTTCTTTTTAGCATATTTTCTGGTATTTTATTTGTGGCTACCATTGAGTTTAATTTAACATCTTAAATGTATAAAAATCTCTTCAGATTTGATACCAACTTAACTTCAGTATTATCCACAAACTTTGTTCTTATACTCCTCTGTCCCCCCTCTTTATGAAGTTTTGTCACAAATTATGTCTATATTTCTTATGATTTTTAAGCCATACAATTATCATTATTTTAATGCATTTTCATGGAATATTTTGTACATGGAGTTTCATACCAAAAATACAATAAAATAGTACTGCTATTTATAATTACCTGGGTAATTACCTTTATTGGAGAACTTTATTCTTTCTTGATACTTTTTGGTCATCTCTCTTGTGTCCTGTCCTTAAGTCTAAAGAACTCCCTTTAGTCTTACAGGGTAGGTCAAGTGGTGATGAACACTCAGGAATAGTTTATCTGCAGAAGTCTTACTTTCTCTCTCAGTTTTGAAAGAGAGCTTCTTTGCATATACAATTCAATGTAGTAATTATTTTTTTCAGCACTTTATAAATATTTCTTCCCATTGCCTTCTTGCCTCCAATGTTCCTGATGAGAAATTACCACTTAATGTTATTTGGGCTCCCATGAACATAACATATTGCTTCTCCCATGCAACTTTCAGTATTCTCTTATTTTCTTTGACATTTGACTTAGTCTTTATTAGTTGATTGGATCCTAGATAAAACTTGTCCTTGTTCTGCTCAAGCCTGTGCTAGAAATTTCATGAACCCATGGGCTTCTTCACTAGAATTCTAGAATCTTGACTCAGTCCATTGTTATGGTCTCAGAATTAAGCATTGTCCTTAGACTTCTATGCCCCAGAGTACCTGGTATATTCCTTTCCATGGGTCTCTGACATAGTCCCTTTTTTTTGAACATGACGTACTCTGGCCTGTAGCTTATTGCAAGTGTTTTCTGTGAAGTATCAGAATAAAAATTGTGTGTATATGACAAAAGACTTAGAATGGCCCAATTAACTTATTACTGCTTTACAAAATTGAAAGTTCTGATGAAAGTTCATTATGACAATAATGTAACTAAGAGGGAAATTTGGTTGTTTCTGTGATATGTACCATTTTTAAAAGAATAATTGAAATTATGACCAATAACAGCTTACTGTTGTTAGGCAGATCAATACTAGGACAGCTCATGGAGAGTGCAGATATTGACAAATCTCTAGGAAGTTTATGTGATTTCTAAAATGTTTATATTAGTAACATTTTACCCATACAAATATGCTCAACAGAAGATTAAAAAGTCCTTTTTAATTTGGCAACACTTCCCATGCAACTCATAACATTTCAAATAAAACTATTTCTAGTACCTTTCTTTTTAAAGGTGAGAGTGATGGATGTAGGATGACCAAATACCTGAAAGTAACTTGTTTTTTTCCCATTGCTAGGCTTCAAAGGAAAGCATTCTATATAAATTAGAAGGCAATGAGATGCAACCTTTTCTTTATACCAAATTCCACTTCTATTGGTTAAGAACATCCTGTTGAAGCAATGAGGTATGAAAACTTGCTTCAACCAGTTGGCTGGACCTGCACAGAAGAAGCCCTTTGCTGTCCTCACTTGAACTTGTTTAATTTAACATAGTAAATTTCCCACCCAGGTGTGGAGTTATCCGCCCACTTTTTGATCATGTAATGTATGTGCAAGTGTGATTTCCTGAACATACTGATCATACAATAATATAACTAGCTATAAATATAACTAGCTATATATGCATAAAAGCTAATGCATAGTCAAAGAAAATGCTAAATAGTAACTTAGGTTTTTAAGCAAGAGCAAAACAGCAGCACAGGGAGTCAGGGCTGAGTTATTTTGGATTGACCTTGGCTCTTTACCTCTGCAGATGTAATAAATGGGAGTTTGCCTAAGTCTCATGTTGAAGTTTTCTTCATGCCATCTCTGGTTATCCATAAAGGCCCTGCCTTAAAGCCTAACAAGAGTACAAATTTTTTTAGATCAATAAGATGTCATTTAGGGTTTGATTTTGGGAAGGCAAAATGTCATAAAGTTGTCAGGTTTGAACATTTTGTTAAATAGGATAATGGGTCACTGTGAAATAATATTTAGTACCCTATTTAACCAAAGTAACAATAAAAGATGATGAAAGTAAATAGAGGAGTTAACATGATTGTGAAAGGACTTAGTCCTTTTAAAAATGAGAAGATTGATGTATAAAATAATAAAAGATGATAAAGATCATAATTATCAATAAATGTATTATTCTGATAAAACATATACTCTTTCCCATCTAGGCAATTTGCCCAGGTACAAATCTTTTACAACCTTTCATTAGGAGCAAACCAATAATAAAAGAAAATTTAATTTTAACAGAAAGAAAATGTCATTCTATTTTTGCATTAAGATACTTTCTGATAAGGATTATTTAAATCTTATAAAGCTATTACTTCATAGTCAATCTTGACCATGACAAATAATATTCCTTTTCCACAGACCCACAATAACTTTCTCTAACCATTCATATTTTGTCCAACACCCTGTTTCGCATTCTGCAACAAACAGTTATTTAACTTTTGGGGGAAAATTACTCTTTTTCCTTAACAAAAACACACCCTGCATAATTTGGATATTTAAGTTACCAAAAAAGATCTTGGGAATATTCTTCAAGGCAAAATCCTACAAAATACAATTATTTTTAAAGTAATCTGTCAAAGTAATAACTAAATTAAAAAAAAAAAGAACTTTCACTTCTCATCTTCTTAAACATCTAATAGATATAATCTTAATTTATTATGAACATACCCAACTAGAATAAAATTATATCCTTATACTGTAACTAACATTGACAACACAGATGACATAGCTATTTTTATTAAACTAACAATATTAAACTAGTCTTGTTTGATCAATGGTTATCCTGAATTATGTGGAATTGAATTTTTTGAAAAACATATTGGTATTAATTCTACAATTTTTTTCATTTGGAAATATATGAAGTTTGCTTTACTTAATTTCTAGGACTTTAGGACTTACACAAAAATGAGGAAGAACAGAAGTTTAGGGTAAGAAGGGGAGGCTGATGTTTCATCAGATTAATTCAACAAATATAGTGTTACAGATGTTGGGGTGGAGATCTGTACAATATTTGTGGGAGCATGAAAGCAGTTTATATCAGAGGCGATCCTAATAAATCTTATTAAATTTTGTATAGAATATATCTGAAAATACGTATAACTTAAATTCAAAAAAATTTCTATCCTTCATACCATTCAAGCTCACAATCATCCATTATTACTCTTTAACTTTCATTCAAATTTGAAAATTAGAATAGAAAGGGAGTGCCATTTCCACACCTTTGGATGGGCATTAAGGAGAAAGATTATTGTAGGTAGAGTACAATTTAAAGTCATATGTCAGTTTTTGAAGGACTCTCAAGGAAGCAGAACCGATCAAGTGTCTTGTATTACCTTTAATTACAGGGAAGGAATGAAAATACCAGCAAAATAATGATAATGGATCCTTTTAGGTCTCAGAAAAATTGAGAATGGCAGACATCCTACCACAGCAAGTCATGACAGTCTTTCAGTACAGCAGTCTGAAGAATCCCTGGCTTGTACTACTGATCTCTTCGCCCTCATGCTGTAATTGAACATATCAGATGTGTAGAGACCAGAGAAGCAACACCTATTGACCCCAAGTGTGGTAGTTTGAAGTTGTATGTAATCTAGATAAATATGTTCTTAAAGTTAATCCATTCCTGTGGGTGTGGCTCTATTGTAAGTAAGACCTCTTGATGAGAGTACTGTTGTTCAGTTGTGACCCACCTCAGTCTGAATGCATCTTTATCCTCTTCCTGGAGTCCTTTATAAGAGAATAAAATTCAGACACAGAGAGAAAGTCAGGGAAGCCAGAAGCTGAAATCCACAAAATCAGGAAAGGAAAGGAGAGTCAGCAGATGCCACCATGTACCTTGATGTGTGGCAGAGAAGCCACGGATTTTTGCCAGCCAGTCTTTAGGAAGAAAGAATTGCATCACCTTGATGATACCATGATTTTGACATTTCAGACTCAAAACTGTAAGCTAATAAAAATCCTATTACTTAAGAATCCCATTTTCATGGTATTTGTTGGAGCAGCCTAGGAAAGTAAAACATCAGGTTTTGTAGGAAATCTATTCATTTCTGAAGAATGATGGATATTGGTTTAATGTTTTTGCCACTTTAAATAATAAGAGACCTATCACCTGGATTTAATAAATGTTTATTAGATAGGAATCATTTAAACATGAATTCATTGCATCTGTCAACACTCTTAACAAATTAGCAAACCATTTCACAATTGAGGAAACTTATGACCATATAGGGTAATAATCTACACATAGACATTGTTAAAAACTTGTAGGTCATGGTTGTTGCTTGTCTTATGACAAACCTGTATGTTTACTTCAAATTGTTGAAGAAGAGTATTTTAGTTATGGATTTTCAAAGACAAATTTTATATCAGCAATTTATAAGTCATCAGTTTAGTAGAAATTTATAAAGGGAATGTCTAGGACATTTCATATATGTTATTCCTTTATAATGAAGTTAAAATCTGTTAGAATGTGTATCTTCCAAGTAATCCCAGAGAAACAATTGACTGAAACCAAACACAGTCTGAGTCTTCTATAAATACAGCCTCTGTTCCCCAGTGCTGTCATCCTAATCATCATCCTTTTGACATTGGAAAGTGTGACAGTTTGAATTTAGTGAATCTCAAAAAAGATTATGTTCTTGAACTAATCCATTCCTGTGGTAGTGGGACTCTTTTAATTGGACTATGTCAGTGAGGCATGATTCAGTTTGGGTATCTGCCCTCTTACTGGAGCATTATATAAATGGAGACCCAGAGAGAGAAACACAGAGAAAGGAAGCCTCCATTTTTTACCTTGCCATGTCAGAGAGTTCTCAAGGATCACTAGCTGCCAAAGCTTAAGCATGAAGACTCCATGTGGCCAGCCCACAGAATAGCTGAAGGTTGAAGAAATGAGCCAATACCTGATAGCCCAAAGCTGAACTCAGGAAGGAAGTGTAGCAGCCAAGACTGGGAGAGGGGGCCCAGAAAGAAAGAAGCTCTATGCCTGATCACCCACAGCTGGGCCCCAGGAGACTGTGCACACAGAGGAGAAAGCAGGGACCTTGGCAGAGATTGGCAGCCATCTTGCTTCCCCACATGGCAGGTCACCAGGATCACCAGTAGCTGATTTGGTGAGAAAGCATCTCTGATGGTACCTTTATTTGAGCATATCACAGCCTCAGAACTGTAAGCTTTTACCCCTAATAAATTCCCCATTATAAAAGCCAACCCACTTTTGGTACTTTGCATCAGCAGCCTATGGCAAACTAAGACATTAAGGATGGCCCTGGATTAACTATAATGTCTACTATGTTTTACGAATGAGTGATTTTTTATCTTGTAGCTTTAGACGTCACCCAGGAAGAGTGTGCCCTGCTTGGTAGATCCAAAAGAAAGCTGTTCAGATATGTTATGTTGGAAAATATCAGCCATCTGATCTCTGTGGGTGATTCTATCATATATATAGAATATCAATCAACAAATAGCCAGAAAGATTCCCCATATTACTCTCCACTGCTTGCCCTGATTGTTTTATAGAACTTACATCTTGATGAAAAAAAATGTCTTTCTTATTTATTTACTTATACATAATTTGTCACCTCAGTAGAATTTAATATTCCTTGCTAGTCTTTCTTGCTACTCAATCTTCAGTACCCAGGCCTGTGCTAGGAAGTCAAAGAATAGTTTTTGATTGAATGAATAAATGCATTAAATATTAAATTACTTTTCCACTCTAAGAACAAATCTGGGGTTTGAGACAATCCATGTAGCATTTATAATGTTCTGCTGGAGCTTATGTTTAATGGATTATTTTAAAAAACAACTTGCTTTCTGCGTGGTTTAAATCACTGAAGAGTCTACATGATGTCTTTGAAATTGAACATGGACATCAATAGCCAGATACCCTATTTACTTTGGCATAGTCCAAGGTGTGTTTCTTTCTCAAGTGAAGAACTGTCAGTGTTTTTTATGTTCAAGGTGCTTCTCCCTAGACCAATCTCCAATGTTCACTTTTTTAAACTGATTGCTGGCCCTGGAATTGAATATCATGCATTCCTCTCAGCACTGAGTGCACAGTATACATGCAGGATATCAGTCTGCATATTAAATGTTTTTTCTCTTTCGGAGCAAGGAGATGAGCTTTGGAGGGAATGAAGAGTTCCCCAAGGTAGGAGACCAGTTGAACTCCAGGAACCTGTGCTTCAATATGAGGTGGTGGCTGATAAGTGGGAGTGCAGGAACTTGGTAGTGTCAACTTCAGGTTTTCTTGAGTGAATGATATTTTCTGAAATGGCACCAAGGACATTAGGAGAAAATTCTAAAGATGATGTCATTATATTTTGCTCTTATCAATCATTATTCATATGTCCTTCAGTAAATACTTTGACTCAGGAAATGAATGTACATTCTGGAGTAAACTATTCCATAATAACATTTGTCCTGGTCCTCCCATGTGATGAATTCCCTTCTCTTTAACTTCACTACATTCCCTATTCATTTTATTTCTCTCTTATTTTAATCCAAAGTATCCTTCCTAATTTTCCTCTAGATGATTCATTCCTCCATTTCTCATTCTTTTGCTATTTAAGTGCTATATTAGCATGGTTCTCCAGAGGAACAATACCAACAGAATATACATAAATATTGTGATTTTTATAGGTATTTACTTATGCAGATGTGGGAACTGTCAAATCTGAATTATGAAGGGAAGGCTGCAAAGTGGAAACTTTGAGAGCTGTGAGGGTGAACTCTCCAGGGGAAAATGGCTAGCTGAAGTAGAGGCTCCTGAAATCATGTTTTTCTTTTTAATTCCTCCCACTGATTGGGTGAAAATATTCAGCAAATTGCTGATGGCAGGCTCCTTGGTTGACTGAATATGCAATCAGCCAGATACAATCAACTGATTTTATATGAAACTCCATCTACAAAATACCATCACAGTAACAATCAGGCCAGCACTTGTTTGACCAAACATCTGGAGGCCATAACCTAGCCAAGTTGATACATGTAATTAGCCATGACAAGGGTCAGTATATGAAATATACTTACATGAGCTTTGTTTCTTTTTCAACATTTTAATTTCTCTAATAACACTCTACCAATTTATTTTTTGCAGTGATTACTGAAGGGAAATATGACTTCCCTTCATGATACCCATGCAAAATATCTGCAAGAAGGACACATTCACCCTGTGTCAATGGTAAGCTTCATGGATATAAAAACTGTTCACCCAAATAGAGATAAGTTATGAATTCAGCACAAGCATTTTACTGCAATTATAGTTTGAAACAAGCACTGTTCCAGAAGAAAATATTGGATAGTTCAGATTTAGGGAAGAAATTAACCTCAGCTCAAAATCATCACCTGAATTTTTATGAAAATATATTTGCATAAGCTTGGTCATACACTTAGCCTTTGGAATATAATGTCTTCAAAATTAAGCAGATAGTTCTGCAGTTGAGCTGCTATACAAGAGAAAATCTACATTCATGCAGGAGAGTAATTCACTATGCTTATGTAACATGGGAAAGATATTGACTGGATACTCACTAAGTGATCAGCCTAGAATTCATTTATAGAACAATTAATGATTAAAAGAATGTGAACCAGCCTTTAACAGTCTCTCATCTCCTCACCAACACCAGAGGTTTAACACTGGAGAGGAATACTTTGAATGTAATGATTTTGTAGAAGGTTTCCTCAGAGTTCTTCTTTGGCCCAACATACATTAATTCACTTGTTTAAGAAACCTTATATCACCAATGTGGAAAAGTTCTCAGTGAATGACAATCATTTAATCAACTTAAGCACAGTCACACTGGAGGTAAATCATAAATGTCATGTATGTTATTCCTTTAGTTATTCCTCTAAATTTAGACAACCTGAGAAAGCCTTTAGTTATTCCTCTAAACTTAGACCACCTGAGAAAATTCATAATGGAGAGAAACCCTATAAATGTAATGAATATAGGAAAGAATACCATGAGAGCATTGACCTTTATAGACACCAATATTTACATTGGAGATAGATCATATAAATCTTGTGAACATGGGACGCACTTAGCCAGATTGCTAATTTGTATTCCTACAAAAGAACTCACATGGGAGAGATACTTGTATTTGTGGAATTCACACTGTGAAATCAGTGTGGTAGGGCCTTCAGTTTCCCTTCATCCTTGAATCAATCTAAGTAAATATACAATGTATAGCTACCATATCAATGATGAATATGAAAGTGATTCATCAAAAATCTGTCCTAGTGTGACATGAGAGAATTCACTATAAATTTATTAAATGTATGAGTCTTCTGCCACAGCACTAAATTTAAACAAGCCAGAGACTCAGGAGAAATTCTGTATCAATGTAAGCCATATTAAATTGCTACTGTGTATAATATATCCCTAAACAACATGAGTGACCTTCACTGGAGAA
The DNA here is from genome assembly GCA_029593785.1 of Cabassous unicinctus. Classification (NCBI taxonomy): domain Eukaryota; kingdom Metazoa; phylum Chordata; class Mammalia; order Cingulata; family Chlamyphoridae; genus Cabassous; species Cabassous unicinctus. Next base: position 10,332 of record JAQZBX010015423.1, on the reverse strand, counting down.
AAACATTAGAACTGGAATCACTGCACATAAGCAACCACCAGATTCCAGCTTTTGTTTGCACAAGGAAGATCTGAGTAGGAATAATCCCCAAACAGGAAATAAGACAGGATGTGTTTACCAGAAGTTTGAAGCCTCTTAAGGAATACCAGATAATTCAACCTGGAAAAGCCATTCAGTGAAATACATATTGGAATTCTTTTACTCACAGAGTAACTCATAGAATTTGTGAGGATTCACACTATATAAATCACCATCAGTGTCTTGAATGAAGGAAAATGTTCAGTAGTCACTCATTTCTTCATCAATATTAAAGTTCTCTTGTGAAGAGATACCCATCCTGATATCAAAGTGGAAAACATTCAGCTGGATTTCCCATCAGAAAAAGGAGACTGGAAGAAAACTCTGTCCAGCACTCTTTAACCCATAATTCATGTAATTATTCAGAATTTAGCCCAATGGCTTGATAGTTTAAAAATGTAAGAATGTGAAGTGATGTGGGAATGCTTCATACAGCATTTTATGACAAGTAATAATAAATGTGACTCTGTTCTTTATACCTACTTACAAATATGTAAGCCATTAAATGATGTTACTGAAAAATCAATGTTGCCCAGTTCCTAACTTTATTGTTGTGTTTTCTTTTCTTTTGCTACAAATATAATTGTAGAGACTTTGGTGAATCAGGAAATCACTGACCACCTACTCAAAAATGTAGACTGCAAAATGGTGCCTTAATTATTACACAAGATGTATATGTGTGTGTTTGTGTGTGTGTGTGTGTGTGTATACAAGGCAAGGGTGAATGCATATGTGGAAAAATAAATACAGCTAAATCTAATAGTACATAAGCTATGCTTTTAAAATGTGATTTAATATTGCCACAGCACTTTAAAAGGAATTAAAAATTAATATTTACAAAAAGAAACAGATGTGACAGCACTTGAAGATTATTGGGATATCTGCAAGAAAATTCCCCAGAATCCAAAACCAGGCAATGGTTAATTCCATTTATTAATGCCAAAGTGTTTTTGTCTATGCCAGAGATGTCACAGGAAATGAGAAAATGGAAGAATATTACAGATATGGAGATGGTCCTATTTCCAGAATGCCTTATATGCTTTTACAAATTTATGTAACCTCAAAACACTAACCATTGGAGATCACTTTTGAAAGTCATCCCCTCACAGTTACACAGTTTATTTGGATAAAAGACCTAAATAATTAATATCTCAGAGGAAGAAAGAGCTGCCCACACAGAATGTCCATTTTGTAAGGCAAACCTGCTGAGAGGTGTCTGTGGCGAGGGCAAGAGCTGTACCATGAATTGTGGCCCCTATTCCCATCAACTCTTTCTACTACCCAGGGTTGTTGCATGGAATCCAAGGTGTGACTAAAGCCCCAGATGATGGTTGTAACATATGTGCCTATGTGTGAGTAGCTGTAGAGTGGAATCATAGCACCAATGTCATCCTTAAGGGAAAGGAAACTTAAAAATGTTTAAGCATAATTGACATAAATGTGTGATGTAGGGGTAGGATCATCACTCTGAATCACCTTGTTCACTCACTCATCAAACAATTTATTAACAAAAGTTTTTTGAGGGTTACAATATTCCAGACCTATACTGGTCTGGGGATTGAGTGGTAACTGATTAATCATTTTATTCCTTAATAGTTACAAAGCAAGCCTTGAGAAATAACTGTGACCTTGTGCCTCATAAGTAAATCTTGTATCATAAATGCTTAGACTTCTCTCCCACAAACTCTAAGAATGATCTGTTCTGTGAACTGCTTGGCCACCCTCCTCATATCAGTGTGTTGTTGCTATGGATATGTAACTGAATCTGTGCTTTCCTCATTGCAGCCCATCAGAGGGGACTGGAGGACCACCCACCCCCTATCTTGGTGATATGAACTTGATAACCAGATGACATATCTGTCAAGTTCCTTCACCCAGAAAAACATGTTTTTGCTTTGTAATGAATGATATTTTTTGATGGCATATTCTGAAATTATATCTTTATTGTGTCACATCTAACCCCTGTCCACAGTCTTAATATCCATTGATCCACTCCATCCCAAATGCCTGCAGACCATTCTGCTCTCAGTTTCTGTGAAAAGCAGGTTCTCTTGTTTCAGGGATTTGTATATGTTCCCATTAAGCCAATTCATAACCCAAGCAAATTTTCTAAGACTTTGCCCAGCCAACACCCTTTTCTTTCCAAGAGGTTTTCCCATCTCCACAAATGAAGTCCTTTGGTATTATGTACACAAGTTAACTTTATCATTTTACTTTAAATTATCTCTTCTAAATGAAACTTAAACTCCATTAGGCAAATGATTGTTTTATTTACCTGTCTAATCCCAATCACTGGCACAGGCTTGGCTCAAAATATTCATTACGATTCTCAAGAGTGGTGTAGAATAGCCAGAAGAGAAAGGCAAAGGGCAATATAATAATATGAGTTACACAAGTGTAACAAAAATATAATACCTGATTACTTAAAAATGCTCTCTACATCTTTTTTTTTCCAGAGCAGTAAAGTTTTAATAGTAAATAACGGAAGGCAAGGTATGTTTCCTAGGAATATTTTAACATCATCTAAGTTGCCTAATTTGTTTGCAATTAATTTCTTAAAAACCTTTTTATTTCTGTAAGTTTGGGGGTAATGTTACCACTTTCATTAATGATTTTAGTAAAGTTTAGTCATTTCTTCTTTATTCTTAATCAACTAGCTATAGATTTTTCAATTTTGTTGAAGTTTTCAAAGAACCAACTTTTAATTTTGTTGATTCAATTGTATCTCTATTCCCTATTTCATTCTTCTCCAATCTAATGGCTATGATGTCCTTTCTTCTGGTTGGTTTGGTTTTAGTTTGCTATTATTTTGCAGTTTCTTAAGATGTAAAATTAAGTTACAGATTTGAGATGATCCTTTTTAATTTAGGTTTTCATGATTATAAATTTCTTTATTGGCAATGTTTCCATTGTATGCTAGGTGTTTTTTTTAATTTTACTCTTTTATAATTTGCTTTTTATTTTTTCACAGAACAATACAGTTTAAATATCTTGGTTGTAATGTCTGAGGCTATTTTTAATTTTAGAGCTGTATATTTCAATATTTAACAGTGTTTTAATTGATTTTATTTAGCTTCTTCATAAATCCTTGATATTATAAATAGTGTGATGAACATTGTTTTCCATAATTTTGCCACATTGATACGTATTGAATATACTTATTTAAACTGATTCCTTACTGCCATTCTTATTTTCAGTTCCTCATTTAGTTTAGGTCTTTATCACTTTAAAAATATGTTGTATATTCATTTCTGTTTATCTCCAAGTGTTTTCTAATTTTCCTTATTTTTTCTGTGGCTCTCATTGGTTGTTTAAGAATGTGTTGTTTAGTTTTCACTTATTTATACATTTTCCAGTTTCTGTTTTGTTATTGTTTTTAGTTTCATTCCATTTTGGTCAATGAAGATACTTATAATATCAGTGTTTTTAGAAATGTCATGTCATTACATATGGTCTAACCTAGGGAATATTCCATGTGTAATTGAGAAGAATGTATAATTTGTTGGGTCCAGTTGGTTTATAGTTTTTACAATTCCTGTGTTTCCATATTGATCTTCTGTCTAGTTTTTCTATCCATTTATGAAAGTGGGTAATTGATGCCTTCAATTATTATTGTGGAACAATTTCTCTTGTCAATACAGTCATGTTTTGCTGTTGTTGTTCTGTGCATATATGTTTATAATTATGATATCTTCTTGATAGATAGCCCTTTTATAGATATAAAATTCTTTACTCTTATAACAATATCTGCCTTAATTGTGTTTGATCTTAACTATAGCCAACTCTGCTCTCTTTTGGTTACTATTTGTATGTATTATTGCTAATAATTTCCTATTCTTCCACTCTCAACCTATTTGTGCCTTTGCGTCTAATGTGGGTGTCTTAGAGACAATAGTGAATACTCTTTTAACCATTATGCCAATATCTGTGCTAATTATTTAGAGTTTAATTCATTTTCATTTAAAGTAATTACTTATAAGAAATGGCTTACATTGTCCATTTTGCTAGTTTTATATATGTATTTTTGGTTACTTAATTCCTTCATTACTGCCTTCATTTACATGTATTTGATTTTTGTAGTGTAGCATTTTAATTCCCTTCTCATTTCCTTTTATATATGTTCTTTCCTTTCAAATTTTTATTTTGAAATAATTTCAAAATTACAGGACAATTGCAAAAATAATATAAAATTCATACAGAGAGCTCCAGCCTATACCCCTCTCTCAATACATATCTATGCCAATTTTAACATTTTCCCACATTTACCATATCATATTATCTATCCATTTACCTATCTATCATTTTCTAAACATTTGAGGGTAGGTTGATTACATCATGCAATACAATACATACACTATTTCAGGGTATATGTATATATTTAATAATCAAGACTACCTACTTATGTAATCACCTTAAGTACAGTTATGAAGTTGAAGACATTTAATATTGATATAAAGCTTACAGTCTGTATATTTCATATGCCCCACTAATATCCTTTGGAGTTTTTCTCCTCCACTGTTAGATCCCATGTAGGATCATGTTTGCATTTAAATGTCATTGACTCTTTAGATGCTCTTTCCTTTTAATTGTGGAAACATATATGTAATATAAAATTTCCCATATCAACTACACCCAAACTTATATTTCAGTGGGAATAATCATATTTACAATATTCTGCTACCCTCACCACCATTCATTGCCAGAATTTTACCACCACTCCAAACAGAAACCGAAAACCCGTTATGTGTTATCTCCTCATATCTCTCCTATCCCCATCCCTGGTAACCTATACTCTACATTCTGTCCCTATGAGTTTTCATATTCTTGCTTTTTTATATAACCAGCATCAATTCTCACTTATTTCTTCATGTCTGACTTAATTTATTCAATGTGATATCTTCAAGGTTCATCAATATAGCAGCATATATCACAAATTCATTCCCTTTGTAAGGCTGAGTAATATTTCATTGTGTATAAATACCATGTTTTATTTATCCATTCTCCTAGTAATGGGCATTTAGGATGCTTCCATATTTTGACCGTTGTCTTCACAATGGTGCTATGAACACTGGTGTACAAATGTCTGACTGAGTCCTTGTTTTTAATTCTTTATGGTACATAACTAGAAGTGGGATTGCCAGGTCATATGGTTAAACTGTTTTCCATGGCAACTGTGCCATTTTACATTCTCACCAGCAATGTTTGAGTGTTTCTAATTCTCAGTATCCTTGCCAGGACCTAATATTTTCCATTTAAAAAATAATAAGCATGTTTGTTGGTATAAGATCATATCTCATTGTTGTTCTGATTTTATTGGCGTAAAGAATTTATGATTGGCTTTTCCATAGCTACAAAGAAGGCTGTTAGAAGTTTGATTGAGTTTGCACTGGGTCTGTAAATTGCTTTGGAGAGAATTGACAACTTAACAGTATTTGTTCTTCCAATCTATGAAGAAAGATGTCCTGTTTATTTTAGTATTAATTCTTTCAGCAATGTTTTTTAGTGTGTTGTATACAATTCTTTTACATCCTTTGTTAAATTTTCTCATAGATAATTGATTCTTTCTGTTGTATAGTAAATGGAATGTTGTTCTTGTTTTCCTGTCCAGATTGTTCTTTACTAGTGTGCAGAAGCTCCACTGATTTTTGCATATTGATCTTATACCCTGGCAGTTTGAGCAAGTCATTGTTTTGCTCTAAGAGATTTATTTTGTGAAATTTGCATGGTTTTTACTATATTGGATCATGTCATCTGCAAATAAGGAAAATTTTACTTCTTTCTTTCCAATTTGGATATATTTTTTCTAATTCATGCATAATTACTCTGGCTAGATCTTCCAATACAGCATTGAATAGCAGTGGTGACATCCTTGTCTTGTTCCTGACCTAATTGGAAATTTTTCAGTCTTACACCATTGAATACGATATTAGCTATGGTTTTTCTTGTATGCATTTTATCATATTGAAGAAGTTTCCTCTTGTTCCTAGTTTACTAAGTGTTTTATCAAAAAAGGGTGATATGGATTTTGTCAAACGCCTTTTCAGCATCAATTGAGATAATCATATTTGTCCTGTTTCTGTTAATTTTGTGTATTAAATTAATTGAATTTATGTTGAATGATTCTTGCATACCTGTGATAGAATCCCAATTGATTACAGTGTATAATTCTTTAAATGTGCTGTTTGATTCAGTTTGCGAGTTGAAGGTTTTTGCAACTATATCCATACGATACTGGTCTGTAATTTTTTTTTATTGTGGTATATTTATATTATGTGGCTTTGGTATTAGGGTGATGTTGGTCTCAGAATGAGTTAGAGAGTGTTCCCTCAAATTTTTTGGATGTCTTTGATGCATCCCATCAAGTTTGCTATGTTGTATTTTCTTTTTTCATTTATTTCAAGATATATTTATTCACCTTGTGATTTCTTCTTTGAACTGTTCATTTTTTTAAGAATGTGTGGTTTATTTTCACATATTTTGAATTTTCCAGTGCTTTTTTATTTTTTCTTTCTAGCATCATTCCATTGTGGTTATAGAAGATAGTTGTATATTTTCAATATGTTTAATTCATTGAAACTTTTGGTCTATTCTGGATAGTGACCACATGCAGTAGAATAGCATATTCTGCTGTTGTTACCTGAATTGTTCTACTTATATTTTGGACTAGTTGGTTTCTAATATCATTCAAGTGTTCTATTTCTTTATTGATATACTGTGTAAATATGTTAACTGTTATCAAACATGATGTATTAAATTCTCCTACTATTATTGTGGGGATTCCTTCAAATCTTTCAATATTTGCTTCATAAATTTTGTTAGGATTTGTTTGTTTGCTAAAGACTGCCAAGGCAAAATAAGAGAAATAGGTTGGCTTTATTTTAATATATGTTTTCATTTTCATTTTTAAAAGAAACTTAGATTACGTAAATGTTACACAAAAAATATAGAGGATTCCCATATGCCCTGCTCCCTAGCACTCCCTCATTTTCCCATATCAATATCCTTCATTAGAGTGGTACAATTGCCACAATTGATGAACCTATCTTGGAGCACATTTTTGTAAGTTATTACAAGATTTACAATGGCCTGTATCTGTCACTGCAATGTCATTGAGGATAATTCCCAAGTCCTGAAAATGCCCCAAATTACACTTATTATTTCCTCTCCCTCTCCTCAGAACCTGCAGTGGCCATTGCCTCCACATCCATGATAAAAGTTCTTCCATTGCTAGCTGTACAGTAGAACAACTTTAAGTGTATTCTAGTCCATCATCCATTCCCCAATCCTAAAGATTCTGTGATGGTGATGCTCACTCTACCTCTCTTTGAGGGAGGCTTAAGTCCCATGGGACAGGTAGATGGGACTATCTTGCTTGCAGTTGCACACTCTCTCTGTTCTTTGAGATGGTCATTATCAGTCATCATTTACTTGTTAATTGTCCTGGGTGAGTCCAAGGAACCGGAAAGTAGGCATTGTGACTCCAGTGAGATTCAGGGCTCAACTGGCATATGGACAGCCCAAAGATTTAAGTCTCTTGGACATATACTATCAACTCTAGTACTAACTATAGGTTCAAATAAAAGGGCAGCAGAGACATGTGTAGGGAAAACACAACTGAATCTAACTCTATCACACTGGGGAGTATAAATTCCAAAGTAGGGACCACTGCTAGGGCACCAAACTCCTGAGCTCTCTGCCCTGCCTATAGTGTCTGGATGTCTGCAGAGCCCTCAGGAGCCCTGCTATTTGAGGTAATAATGAATTTGGTAGTCAATGAGCTCCTGCTGAGATGTGCAAAAATTTCACTTTGAAAAGACCTATGAAATGACTTTCCAACTCATTGTCCTTACCCTTTCCCCCATTTCGTCAAGGTCAAGGTATTTTTCCAGTTCCAGTGCTTGTTGGTTCTTGGTAGTAATCCCTCAGTGCCAGGGGGGATCATCCCTGGGAGTCATGTCTCATGCTGAGGGGAAGGTAATGCATTTATGTGCTGAGTTTTGGATTAGAGAGAGGTATAGGTTGGCTTTTAAAATGGGGATTTGCTAACTTACACACTTACAGTTCTGAGACTGACAAAAATGTCCAAATCAAGGCATCAGGCATTTCCTGCCTGAAGATTGGCTGCTGGTGATCCTAGACTCCTATCATGTGGCAGGCACAATGGCAGCATCTGGTTTTCCCTGACTTCTTCTCCACACTTCATTGCTTTCAGCTTCTGGCTGCTCCATCTGTGACTTTCTCTCTGAACTTCAGTGAGTTCCTCTCTCCATGCCTCTGCACTCTGCCAATTCCAGCCTCTGACATTCAGGACCCTCTCTCTCAGCTTTTATGGGTTTCTCTTTGCATCTGCAGCCTTTTATCTCTGCCTATCCATTTGTAAAAGATTCCTGGTACAAGATTAAGATCCACCCCAGGTCACACTTAAGTACTGTAATCAAACAGTCCCACCTACAGTAGATTCACACCCACAGAAATAAGCCTCATTCAAGAACATGATTTCTGGGGTACATACAGTCTCAAACAACCATGGATTCATATATTTATAATTGCTGTATTTTCTTTTTCAATTGATTCTTTAGCAGTATATTCTATTCTGCTTTGTCCTTCCAATCATTTTTCACTTAAAGTCATTTTACCTGATATTAATGTAGCTATACCAGCTGTCTTTTGGTTTCTGTTTGCATGGAACATTTTTCCAGGCTTTTCACATTCAAATTATTTGTGTCTTTGAATTTAAGGTGAATGTTTTATAAAGAGTATATGTTTGGGTTATGCTTTTTTTAAATATATTTTTAAAAAGATGCCTAGATTACATAAACATTACACAAAAATTACAGGGATTCCCATGTTCCACACCTCCAACACCTCCCACAACCTCCCACGTAAACATCTTTCATTAGTGTGGCACATCACCTGCAATGGATATGCACATCCTGGGGCTTTGCCACTGAGTATGGGCCATAGTTCACATTGTAGACCACACTCTCTCCCACACAGTTCTGCATGTTATATGCTGATGTAAAGTGGTCTATATCTGTCATTGTAATGTCACTCAGGATAATTCCCAAGTCCAGAAAAAGCCCCTGTATTACAACTGATTTTCCCTCTCCCTGCCCTGAAAGCATCCAGTGTCCACTGACTCCACATTAATGTTGTCATTTCTTGCATTGCTTGAATCGCAATGTCTACAACAGAATACCAGTAGGTCTACTCTAATCCAGTGCTCTTCCCCAATCCTGAGGAGTCTGGGACAATGATGTCCACTCCACCTCCAAGTGAGAGGGGCCTTATATCCCATGGAGGAGATGGATGGGATTAACCTGCCTGTAGCTGCAGACTCTCTCCATTCCCTGGGGTGGCTGTTATCCATCATCATCTTCTTGCCAGGTGAGTTGGGTGAGTCCATTGAGCTGTAGAGTAGGAGTTGCAGCTCCACCAAGATTCCAGGCACAGCTGGCACATGGACAGGCCAAAGGCTCCAGTCTCTGGAAGTACACCTACAAACTCCAGCATCACATATAGGTTTGAATAGAAGGGACTGATGGACCATGTACAGGGAGGACTTATTTGAGTCCAACTCTGTCACTCTCAGGAGCACAGATTCAAAAGTAGAGCCCACTGATAAGGCATCAAGCTCTGGAGCTATGCCCCCTTATATAGGACCAGGGTGTCTCCAGAGCCCTCAGGAGCCCCTCTGTTTGGGGTGATATCTGCTTTGGTGTTCTATGAGATCCTACTGAGGTGTGCGTAAGCGTTACCTCTGGTATGACTTCCTGACTCTCTTTGAAGTCTCTTAGCCATATGAAGTCATTTGTCTTTACCTTTTCCCCTCTTATTCAAGGTCTTTTTCCAGTCATATTGCCGGTTGGCACGTGGTATTAATCCTTCGTTGCCCCGGAGGCTCATCCCTGGGAGTCATGTCCCACATTGGGGGGAAGGTAAAGCATTCATATGTTGAGTTTGGCTTAGAGAAGGGCCACATTTGAGCAACAAGGAGGCTCTCAGGTGGCAACCCTTAGGCACCCCATAACAGTAGCCTAACTTTCAATTACAAGAGCAAAGACTCATAAGGCTAGTCATCAATTACAAGAACCCAATAGTGGACCATCCTCCTTTGCCAGACACTGCCTCTGCACCTAGGGGTCTGTTTCTGCTCCCTTGGAGAATGTGGCAGAGCTCTCCAGGCTGGGAATTTAGTATTCTCTCATTTATTGAGTGATTCTTCACCCACTGTGACCACGCCCCACCCCTTGA